>VDFB02224910.1:0-84487 GCA_007258455.2 Sequoia sempervirens
TGTTGATTGAGAGTTGTGTTGATGGTGTTTTCCACATCACGTGTTACCATCAATGTAAAAGGCGGAGATTGTTGGATGTTGTGGCTATGTTGTGGCTATGTTGTTGATATGTGGTTGTCATTGATGTCAACACTATTAGCATTATTGTATTGAAGGTTGTATATGTCAAGGATATTGAAAAAATTGTGAAAGAAAGAGTTGCAGGTTGCCAGTGGAACAGTGAAGGTCATGAAAGTGTTTTATTCTGAACGTGAAGATTAGCTATTGTGGACTAAAGCGTTTATTGTTGAGAGTATCTAGTTCATCTACCAGAAGTTTCATAGGTCCGCGTGAAGAATTGATCATGTTGTGTTCTAATAGTGTTTTTGTGGTCTTTGTTAGTGTTCTTGATTGAAGTTTGTGTAATTATGGTAATCTCAGTTATTGTGGATGCCTCTCTACCAATTCCTGGTGTTTTTGGATGTTTTTAGATCATTCTCCATTCTTGTACGTATGTGTTGATCGGTGCGCTCATGGTCAAATATTTTTCCTATGCACATTCAAGTTTTCATGTTCCTAGTAGACATGATGGTGGTAACGTGTTGCAGATCCTTGAAGATTGAAATTTGAATTTTTGGTGCGCTCGTGGATATTGTTTTGGGTCACATCATTGTATTGGTCAATGGTGTTTAATTCGCATTTAAAACTTAATTGTTAAATTGGGCTGACATTGTAAATATGTTTTATTTTACTAGACGACTAAGTGGTTGATGTAATTCCATGATGCAGATATATATGAGTGATTGGTTGAGTGAAGTTAGTGTGTGTGTGAAGTGAGAAAATCCAAAGATTGTGCAAGTGTGTGAGCATTGATCTATTCATTTGATTGTTGAGTGAGAGTGACGAGTGAAGGAGTTTTTTTGTGCTTAATAGGAACTATAATCAAGCTTGTGTAGAAGCTATTTTCTCAGTTCATACCCTTTGGATTTAATCCTATTGTTAGCTCTCAAAAATGTAGGCAAAGATACCTCAAGAGGTTGCCAATCTCTTGATACGTTTTAGGGTAATAGAACAAGGTTTGAAATAATTAAACCTTCTACTCTTCAGGTGCTACTAGACCTAGGCGGGTGTACCTAAAATGGATGAAACAGACTTAACCAATGATTTTCTTTCTTGCAATGATTTATCCACAAAGGTAGACAGAAGTGGACAAAATGGATCAAACTTGCAATAAATTGTATACTAAATTGAAGACTAAATCCTAATATGCTCAATTAACAAATGTAAAAAATATGAATGAGATTGACTGATGTAAATGATGAGACCAGTGCCTTATAGGGTATGCAGATTCAAGAGAAATTTGAGATGGTACTATGTTCTAGCAAGAATTCAAGTTGTTCAGCATATGATTTGCTTTATAATTTATATAAACATGCAAGGTTATGATTACCAAGTTCTTCTTAAATGATCCAATTGATATTTTCTAATTACTATGATCAACTTAGAGGATTTAATCTTTACTAGAAAGAACCAATTAATTGATCATATAGTTATAGCAAATGTGTAATGACAAACTGGAGGTAAACTTGTTACACCAATTCATACAATCAGAGAACATCACAATTGGAGACAACTTCAATAATACTTTCAATAAACACGAAAAACAATTGATACCAGAAACAACTGCAACACATCAAAAGACTTCCATTGATATCTCCATGATTTTACATATGCAACATAGTCTCATTTCAGCGAAACATGGTTCGGAACTATATCTATTCTATCCTACTATCTTCTACTACTTCCCCCATTTATAATTGAGAATGATTATTTATACATTGGCATCTGAATAGATGCATCACTTCACATTCTAATGTCGGCAAGCAACTGTTTGCATTTGGGCTTTGATCACATGTCGGCCCACAACATTCAAGTCTTTGTTAATCATCCATTGAGGCAATCGCCAAAACATCTCAGGAGGTATGTCGAAGGAAACTATATCGTTGATCATCCCTTTGGTCTTCTGTAACACATCCGGGTCGTGAAGATACCATATCAAAAACCCATTGTTCACTTTGTATGTCGCCATGACACATGATTTTTCCTACCGACGAGATCACCTATGCATTCCATTTGGTGAGACCCTGGGCACCTCGCCAAGACCACACATCAAAACAAATAGGTCACACCGAGCAGTCATGTTTTGTTACATTCAACTTCGCCAGGACCGCAAGGTTTTCTCACTGAAAAGAAAACACATCAGGTCATCAGCAAGATAAAACAATGTCGGGGGAACCTCATGCAGATAGCACCTCATTATACCAAAGGTCCCACATTGTGTTATTTTTCAGTTCGCCGAGACAAAGCAATTCTTATGTTGAAAACCATTCCCCACTCGCTTTTGCCAAGACAATACAGTATCGGGGAGAGGTTATATAGAATGCCCATGATATACCGAAAGCTTTCAACCATCCTTGAGTCACTGTGACTTGAAGTTTTTCTCGCCGATGAGTCCATATGTCTCATACATGTCGCTATAACTTCAACCTTCAGGAGGACCTCCTGTAGACATCACTTTGTTATACCAAAAGGCCCTATGCATTCTGAGTCGCCCAAACATAACCAATCTCTCACAGAAATCTGTTCAATGAAAACCCTTTAGTAACCCATTGGCGAGACACATATACTTCGCTATGACCTCTTACCGCAAATTTCAACTCTTACCGAAAGCTCTTTTATTATATTCTTCTTCGCCAAGACACTAAGATTTTCTCACCGACCGAAACCCTTTATCTTTATGTGCTTCATCGTAACCTACAACTGTCGGGGAGACCTTTTGTAGACTGCTCATTGCTTTACCGAAAGTCACCCCGAGATAACCCTTGATCACCAAGAGAAAATAGAACCATCGTCGAAAGCCATCGTTACCTATCGGAAAGACCCGACCCTTTCGTTATGACCCCTTGCCAAAGCCACCATAGTCTTACCGAAAAACCAATTCTTCCACCATCGGTCGGCGTGACAATGGAAACTCATTGTAACCATACACTGAAAGCACCCTGTCTGGATGAAGCAAAAACCATATGTCATTCAGCGAGACACTACAAACCTTATGCCGACAGAGTGACCTCTGCATTCCATTCGATGAGATCCCGCTGCATTCGTCAAGACTTACTCCGAATTCACCATATTCTTCGCCGAAAGACTATTCAAAGAAATACCATGTGTAAGGTCGGCGAGACCGAAGATCATTCGCCAAGACCTTACAATGATAGCCATGACTCCTCCTAATATACATCCCATACTCGCCAGTCGGCGTGACAAAACGAAATTGCCATGACATTGCGCCGAAGGCAACATGTTGGGCCAAAGTGAGTCCAATGCACAAATCGGTAAGACAAGCAAGGTTCATCGAGACATGATGCCGAAAACCCATAGCCTTTGCCGAAAAGAAACCCATATATGAAGTCGGCGAGACACATTGAACTCGCTATGACATTACTCTGAAGATACACGGTCAAGCCGAAACAAGTCAGGCACACACGATCAGCAAGACATGAAATTTTTCGCTATGACCTTCACCTGAAAATGATTCTTATGCCAATATGTGTCTTTTCTGTCGCTGAAACAGAAGATATGTCCTGCCGATACACTTGAAACAAAAGATTTAGCAGTAAAAACATATTGGGTCAGGGAGACTCAAACAAACTCATGCCGATATGGACCAAAGTGTGAAAAATGCAGACATGAACAAATTCTATGGGGTAGTATGGGCAGAATGTGGATAAAGCATCATGAAAATGGGGGAAATGTGGCAAAGGTAAACTTCACATGGAGACTCAGGGGGTGTGAAAATATGTAAAAAACATCAGATTTTGAAAGTTCCAACACCTATTTTGTATTGTTGGGAAATGAGCCCTTTTTGTATTTGAGTAGTGAGCTATAGGTAGCGTGTCTGAATGCATGTGCATTCCCCTTATTATTTTAATTATACTTTTAATAGGGTATAATATTGTGGACTAACATCCATCATGGTTTTTCCCCTAACAAGGTTTCCACGTAAAAAAAATATTGGTGCCCTCTATGTTTCTGATGTGTTGATTTTTTATAGTTTTTTGTTCATTCATCAGATCTGAAATTAAGTTAAGATTGAAAAGTTTGATATTTTGTGACAACTAATTCACTGCCCCCCTCTCACTTGTTTGTCCTTGTTTTTCCAACATTAGTTGTGCATAAATTTTTAAAGTTTCCCTTTGACAATGAGATCTTTATTGTACACAATAGTGGCTTTAATCATGTGTCTCCTTGTGGGAATTTTTTGTTGGATTTCTTTTGGCTTGAACCTATTGAACCTATTAAACCTTGTGAAGATTTCTTTTTCAAATCCTATCAAAATTTTAAGGCAAAATGCATAGAAAAATTATCCCTTCCAAACATGCCTCAACCCATGATTGAGCCTCTTATCTTTTACAAAACCATTAATTGAACCAAAAACCCTTCTAAGTAACCAAGACAAACCCAAGATAGATACTTTTCTTATTTCCTACAAACAACTAATGTTAAAGGTTTTAATTTAATCATGTTGATTAAATTACCTTTATTCCTCTCTTAAGATTTCACTTTAATTTGCATTTTGTGACGTTTAATAATTATATTAATTATTAAATGTCTACCTATTAGGGTTTCTTTTAGGGTTGCCCACTATCCTTTTATAAGGATTCATCATTGTAATTTATCTCTCTCGGATAAATACATTTTTCATCTTTCAGAGCACCCTTGCTTGTTTGTCTCCATCTCTTCTTTCTGTGACAGGTTATTTGCATACAGGTGATCTTCGGGGTCTGTGAAGTTGACTTTCTCAACTTCTACATGGTATCAGAGCTCCAGACCTGCTACTTCTTGTTTGTCTTCTGAAGAATTTGGAGCTACGAGGGTTAGATATGGCTTTCAGGTTTTCTAGTTTTTTTTTGAGGATCTGGGTAACTCCATTTTTTGGGTGCATTTTGGGCCCAAACGGACCTCATGGTTGGATTCAGAGCGGCCAAAAACCCATATTTTCATATATGGCATGACCTATTTGGACATAGTTGATATGGGAGGCAATTTTTTTTTGCTCAAAGGCCGTACAGCCCCCAGGCACGATTTCCGATGCAAAAAATTAAAAAAAAAATAAAAAAACAAAGGTTTTTTTATTTTATTTTTACACTACCAGTGTTAACTTGGGTGCCGCCCACCAGCCACCAAGCAGCCACCAGGCGGCCACCCGCCACCCGCCGGGCGGCCACCCAACCACCGCCGGGCGGCCTCCACCGGCTGGCCACCCACCCGCCACCGGCGCACCGCCGAAGAGCCACAGAAGCGCCACCGCACCACTGCAGAGCCACCAGAGTGATGCCACGCCACCGCGGAGCCACCGAAGCACCGCCAGACCGAGCGGAGCCACCTGGGAGCCACCAGGGCATCCCTTTTAAGCCTTTTTTTGACCTCTTTCGGTAAATCAGGCATAAAATGGGCGTACGATCTCCGTTTTTTTCAAACGAGATACCGTTGGAAAGCTGATTCTAGCGCCGATCTGATGGTGTAGGTCTAATTTTTATTTTTTTCCATTTTGATGCTGTTTTTCTCAGTCAAAGTCAGAACAATATTTTTGCACTCTTGGAGCCATATCTTTTGCATACGGACTCCGTTTTTCGCAAACAAAGAGGCGTTGGAAAGGTGTTTCTGTGTTCTTTCCAGATCTGTAATTTATTTTTCCAGAATCTGCACCAGGTACTTTTTATTCAGTATTTTGTGTTTTCACACATCTGTCAGTTACTTGGATGTTTCAGCACTTGGAAATGATTTGTTTGCGTGGGATGGCTTTATTTGATCTGGTTTATTAGTATTGAGGTCAGTTAGTCTCAGATTTTTTTAATTTGAAGAGTTATCATGGGTTTTTCTACTCACCCTTCAGTTATTTTTCTGGAACGGGGTAATTATGAGTCATGGGCAAAGGGTATACTTACACATTGTAGGTGGCTAAATTTGTTGCCTTATTTGTATGATCTCATACCTGAACCAGCAACTTCAGAGGGAAAACTAGCTTGGGATATCATTAGAAATCACATAGTAGGAGTTATTTTGTCTAGTGTTGATTCTGACACTGTGTGGGCTATATCGGGCATTGATTGTCCTCACTCACTTTGGACATCTTTGGGAGATCTATGGAGACCCCAGTCTTTCTCCATTCCCAGAGGATCCTACTTCAGATTGTCTTGTACCCATTGGTTGGAGAGATAACACACCTTTTGATCATGATACTTTAAAGGAACTTCAGTATTTAGACACCCTTACATATTCTGATGAATCAGAGGATTGTCTCACAGTTCCTACTCTTCAGAACTGAGATTATACTTGTATCAGCATCTTCTCCTGTTGTTCTTGATCAGTTTGATATTGCCTCTTCTTTGGCTCCTATTGATTCAGCTAAGCAGACATCATACATCTTTCAGACATGGCTACTTGGGATTCTTATCTTGCAGGCATTTCGTCTTTGTTTGTAGAGTCCTATATTGCAGATCTGGAGGATTACTTTGAGGATTTTTAGCTCCTCTTTGTTGACAGCCATATTCCAGCTGTTAGCCCACCATCATTTGTGCATTCAGAGGTTGCAGTTTTTGAGTCTTCAGTTCAGTTTGGATTTGACATCTTTTGTTTCAGTTCAGACAGAGAGATTCTTCAGCATCCTATTATGGCACACATCTTGAGACAGATTGATTCTTCTCTCTTCACAGGGTTTCTTCATCTTCGTCCTTTGGATCCATTTCTTCCCAAGGGGAGGAATATTATATGCCGCTTCAGGATCTCTTTCTGGATTCTACCTCAGGCATCCATATGTGCGACAGGAGTTTCTTCATTGTGGGGGGGCCTTCTAGTCTCTTTCTTTTTCTCCTATGGAGACCATTGTACATGTACTTATATGATAGAAGTTGTCTATGGGGGGTCCTATGTTATCCACCTCCTATCCTTCTATTATTAGTGCATTTATTTCTTTCATCTCTTTTTGGAGTAGAGTTTTTCCCATAAGGTTTTCTCTATTTCTCCACTTTACAGATTTGGTTGTAATTGGGTACCTGATCAGGCCTTGTTGCCGGACCCAAGTTTACTTTCTTGCATTGTAGTTACCTTTTCTTTCTTGCACATGTTTGTAACTGCACTTTTGCTCATCTTAAGGGGGGGTGTTAGAGTAAAGGTTTTAATTTAATCATGTTGATTAAATTACCTTTATTCCTCTCTTAAGATTTCACTTTAGTTTGCATTTTGTGACGTTTAATAATCATAATAATTATTAAATGTCTACCTATTAGGGTTGCCCAATATCCTTTTATAAGGATTCATCATTGTAATTTATCTCTCTCGGATAAATACATTTTTCAGCTTTCAGAGCACCCTTGCTTGTTTGTCTCTATCTCTTCTTTCTGTGACAGATTATTTGCATGCAGGTGATCTTCGGGGTCTGTGAAGTTGGCTTTCTCAACTTCTACAACTAAGAGACAACCAACATAATCTCATTGTGTGTCCTAAGATAAAAACAAGTTTACAAAGTTAAAGAGAAATTGGTTGAATAGCCTTCCATGGTTCCTTCTATTCCTCCTCTAAGGGAAGAAAATAAACCTATGGTTGATAAACCCATTTTTACACAAACACAACTTGAAAATCATACTAAAAGAAACAGAAAAGCTAGAGAGTGTAGGCGTAGATGTCATGTTATTGCTTGAAAGTTAAACAAAGAAAAAAATAAACAAAATCAACATCCAAACTCAAGTGAAGCAATACACGATGAGTCTCCCTCTTCGCCACAACAAAAAGATCCTATATCGCAACCACAACAGGGACTAGCACCTTCTTTGGACATTATCATTCGATCTCTTATTGCAATTAACATGGATGTTGCTAAAATTGATGACGAAATGCATAATGACTTAAATTTATTATTTTCTTCTTCTATGAACTTAGACAATAACAACCATGATGGGTGATCCCAAAAAATTGGTTTACAATTTTGTTGAGGAAGGAAATTGCAAAAATGCCCCCATGAAGAAAATTTCATATTTTGGAGGGTTTGCATGAATGGGGGGTTCACTCAAACCTAAAAGGGGTTCGCTCAAACCCCCCTTCAAGTGAACCCTCTTTCATGATGGGACCCACTTTTTGCATGTTGTCCAAAATGGAAACAAAGGGAGCTTTGCTCAAACTCCCCTTCGTGTGAACCCCCCTTCACTCAAAGGGTCAAGGGGGATTCACTCGAAGGGGGGTTCGATTGAACCCCCCTTTTTCCCCTTTTCCCCCTCTTCTACCAAATCTCTACAAAAAATTGCCTTTCAAAGCATGGATTGAGGATGAAAATGGAGGATACTTCACACACCCAATTAGATGATGGTAGTCCTCAGAATGAGCTATCCATCGAATACAATTTTAATATGTTTTGGTTTTATTATTATTTTTTTTAGTTTGATTAAACATAGTTTTTTCACCAAAAATGAAGCTCTTTGTTCTGCACAAGTGGAAAAATAGCAGATTATCAAAAAAAAATTGAAAAATATCAATGCACTAGATATTGATGTCCTTAATCCAACAAAAAAAATCAATTTCGATACATACAAAAAAAATTGTGTTAGCAAGTAAATCATGTCTAAATTGTAACTAGTTTAACTTTGAAACTTAATTAAGAAAAAAATATTCAATGAAATGCTATGAAACCAATTCCATGCACTAGATATCGTACATACAAATCTAAATTTGAAAAAAATAGAATTTTATCCTTCATAGAAAAAAATGTGTTAGCAAGTAATGTCACTCCTTTAAAATGGTGTTTACTATTAAAAACTAGTTTTCTAAGATGGAAAAAGAAGTGAAATTTCATTCCAATTTTTTTGAAATAAATATATTTAGAATCTATAGAAAAAATGTCACAAATCACTAGTTTGCATCATCTTCAAATTTCTCACGGTTTAGCGGCTATAGGTGCTTGAAAGTGAGGATTTAGTTAAAAAAATTCAATTCAATGTCGAGTTTGGCCAAAAATTATAAACCAATATTATAGGATCACCCTGATGATCCTCCTAAAAAGATTGACTCACCATGTGTTGAACTTGATGATGACCCTAGTACCACACTCGTTATTGTCCCTTTGGCTAGTTGTTTGCCTTCCACATATGATGATCAAGATTGGGATGTGGATGATCTACTATAGGTTGAATCGCATGTGCCTTACTAGTCTTGTCTTTGTTTTCTTTCTTCATATTATGTGTGTGATTGCATGTGCGTAATGTGATTTCTCGTATAGTTTTGTTTGATGTATCTCTCTCTTTGTGACATTCCTCTATTTGTATCTACATTCTTCTATATGTCGTAAACCTTTATCTTTTCTTTTTCTTATGTTTTTTTTTTGGGGATCACGCAAGGCGTCGAAACATTTATGTCTCTTCCATGTTGACTCAAAAGATTATCTTTTATCTTTTCTTTGTCTTGTGTTTTACTTTTGGGGATCATGCAAGCCATCGAGACATTTAGATCTCTTCAATGTTGACCTAAAATATTTTCTTTGTTTTCACTTTATTTGTGTCATTCTTCCCATTCTATGAGTATTTGGGGAATGATGACATTTTTGAGCTCTCTAACAACATTGTAGAAAAGATATACTAACCTTGAATCTTTGGATCCCTTATGTGATTTTGAGATTTCATTTTTTGGGAAACCCTTTTTCATGACATAGCTTCATTTGGAAACATATGTGTGGCATAGGGCTTTCCAAATAAGCTCTCATGTCCTCTTTATTGTTATAATTTATCATTTTCTACTTTAAAGTAATTTCTCATAGTATGGTGTTTAACAATTTCTTTAAAATGGGGGCATACATTGGCATTATTCTTTTTCATTTCAATTATGTGGTCCTCTTACTTCATGCGATGTGTCTTTCTCTTTGTGGAGCATTGGGCATGATTTCCTTAAAAATTGTGATCTCTCTTAGCATATTATATTCCTCTTAGTGGCTTGATGTGACACAATACATTCCCTAAGTTTTGAATCTTCTATTCTTCGATTAGTCCTCTCTTGGAGACATTAGGCATGATGTTCCCTAAGTTAATACCTTACATGAACTAGTAAAAACCCCTTTGAACATAACTTACACTATTTTTCATTTACAATAAATATTATATGGCCACCTTGCATAACACACTTTGTTTTCTTGTGGAGCCATCCTATTTGTTCATGGGTTTTAGCATACAAAGTTTTGCTTGCCTCGTGAATCTTGTTGTTCATGTTGTGTGGTGCCTTATCAAAGTTATCAAGAGGTATACCTTTGGTATGGTTAGTGTGTATGGGAGCCAAACTTAGACACGACTTTCCCATAACCACTTGCTTATGTGCATGAGCGCATATTGATCATGTGCATATGTGTCTCACCTCTCTGTGGGCTCACCTAGTGGGAAACCTAAGGTTTCACTAGCCCTTGTGAGTGTGTGTCTGGTTTGCACAATGGAAAATATGTTCCACTTGTAAACATTTTTGGAAAAACAACTTAGAACTAGTCCATATCATGTTGGATAGACTATTGAGGCTTGATCGAGCCTTCTTTTTCCTTTTTATTTCTTCTTTATGTCTTTGACAACGTAAGCTTGTAGCATGGTGTGTGTTCTTTTGTGCCTATGTTGGTTTTCCATAGAATCTTGATCCTAGGGGATTGATCATCCCTCTTGATCATTGTCATCCTATCTCACTATTATTGGTACATTTGGACCTCTCTTGATGCAAGTTTGTCTACTTTACTATGAGTTTGAAGCAAGTTCCTCCTCTCACTAAAGTGGAGGCTAAATGTAGTGTAGGAAAATGTATCATTTTACATTTTCACACTTTTTTGGACTCTTCTTGTTAACATGTGGCTTCTTTATGTCCTAATTGGTCCTATTTTGCATCCACAAGCCTAATTAAATGCATTTTTCTAAGGATAATCCCAACACCTATAAAATTACCAATCATAATTCATGGTTTTCTGGTTATGTGTTCCAAATCTAGTGATCTAGGACTCATATGCCACCTTGGGTGTATGGGTTCCACCTAGGTCTCGGGGCCTAATCTTAAATGTGACATTGAACTTAACATTTCTTGAACTTTGTGTCCCATTTTTAAGCTAGTAGGACTCATATGCCTCAATTGGCATATGAGTCCTTTTAATTGGACCTATTTTAAATAAAATTCTTGAAGGGATTTTATTATCCTAGATTTGATGTCATCTTAAAGTGTTGTAATCTCGAGAAATTTGGCATAAACAAGTATAAATACAAGCTTATTTCACATATTTTCTCCTAGCAAGTTCTCAAGTCACCTAGCAATTTTTGTGAACAAGTGTTATCTAGAATTCTAGAGAAAATCATCAAGCATTTGGATGAGCATTCAAGATTCAAGCATCATATCAAAGTCTCCATGCATCATGTGTGTTTTATGAGCTAACATTTGTGATGTAGGTTTTCATGATTCAAGAAAGCATTCAAAGACATTATCTCATTTCAACAATCAAGAGTCAAGATCCACATTCATGCTAAACATTTCACACAAGTTTTTAGCCTTTATCTCAAGGGTTTGGTGAGTTGCAACATTGCATTTTTCTATTCATCATTCCTTCATATTTTTCTATTTTATTTCAAGGTTTAATTACCAAAACAAGGTTTGACCAAGGAAAACCCCTATGCCCTAATACAAAATTTTTCTCTCTTGATGTGTGTTTATGGATCTAGTTGAATTGGATCTTGAAGATCATTTGAAGACAAATTTGCAAAAGTTGTCAAGAATTTATCTTCACAGAAAATCACCTACAGATTAGAATTCAGACTTTTTGAACTAGAAGATTAGACAAGACGAAAGCTACAGAAGATCACTAGAGGCCACAAAGATATCAAACAAACCCTAGTAATGAGACAAAATCTCCACCTTGAGCGTATCAGTCCATGTATAGCCCCTATTTCCAATTTTCAAAGCATTCTGATCAATCACTAGGAGATTATAGATTTTTCCCAGAAACCCTAAACTGGGACTAAATTTCCCAGTCTACTGTATCAGTCCTAGTGCACTTCAAGAATAACAATTTTTAGAGTTTTTAGATCTTGTTTAGACATCACTCCTCCAAGTACTTTTTTGTTTCTCTTTGTTGAGTAATCTGATTTTATGTTCTAAGTTTCTAGGATTGTTTGCATACATCTTTACATTTCTCCCTTGAAACTTCATTTAATCATGAACCCCCTTATTTAATCACACCAAGGAAATCTCCTAATCCTTCCCTCAATTGAGTCACTTGGTTAAGGTATCCTTATTTCCTAATGAATTGAAGCACGAAATAGGTCCCAAAGTTGTCCATCACCTAAAAGGTAGACACACCTATTTCCTTTCTTTTCATTTTGGTGAGCCCGACCTTTTGACCCTTTATTTCTAATTTGGAGAACATAGAAGTCCTAGATCTAGCTTACATTACTTTGCATTAGATCTTGGATTAGTTAATTTGCATTTAGGACTTCTAAACATTTCCTTAGTGAAAAGTGCATATAGGTTGCATCTTTGCATTTTAAATCATTCAATTTCACTAAAAATTTGTAATTGGAAACAATCAAGTCAACATACAAGTTAGAAACTCTAAAATCAACTCAGAATTTTTTCAATTTCATTCAAAAACCCTAATATGGGACTCATTCGCCCACCTGGGTGATTTAGTCCTAATACAGATCTTTTTCCAAGATTTCTAAGTTGATTTAATCCTAATATGGGACTTATTCGCCCACTTGGGTGATTTAGTCCTAATAGACCATTCGTCGTGGATCTTGGTTTTTCTAGCTCTCTTTCTAATAGTGTTGATAATCAACCCCCTATGGATCATAGTATGCATACTTCATTTCCCATGACTTCACTTACTACAACCAATGTGCATAATGTTAACAACACTATCCCTACCACCACTAGTTCTACTCAAGCTTTGGGGTGCACTCAAAACTAAGGTGGAACTTTAATTCCTCCTACAATACCCATTTCCATTCCTACATACACTAGTACTCAAGTTACCATAACCATTCAACCTACTAGCAATGTGAATGCTCACTTAGGTATTTCCACAGGGAATCTTTCTAGCCTTGTACATTTGAATACAATATCTCCTCAAACATCCTCCCACACAAATTTACAATTCACTTTCCCTCTGCATACATAGCCCACTCCACCTTATTCCCCTCTACCTTACAACAACAATGATGCTATCATTAACACTCTCTTACAAAGCATGGAATCCCTTCAACAACTAGTTGCAACTCTAAATCAAAACAAAAATGGTCAACCTTGACAATACATCAAAACCAATCCATTATCCTTGCAAATATTGAGAGAACAAATTCCACAAGTTGTAGAAGTTCCCCAATTTGAGAAATATGGTGGGAAAGGGGATCATGTTAGCCATGTTTCTGCTTTTACAACCCTATGTAGTAGTTTCATCTTTGAAGATAAACTCTTAGCTAATCTATTCCCTAGGTCCTTGAAAGATATTGCTTTAGAATGGTTTTCCTCATTACCAAATAACTCAATTTGTTCATTCAATGAACTTGTTGAGGCCTTTATCAAAAATTTCCAAGTGTACATGACTCCTAAGATGACCTTGGATGATTTGATGAGATGTAAGCAAAAGGACAATGAAAAGGTTACTGACTTCATTTCACGCTACTAATTTCTTTATTCCCAAATCGACATATAGATTCCTGATCATCACCTTCAACAAATGTTCATTGAGAACTTACAAACTAAGATGCAAGATAAGCTTGGCATGATGAAATTTCCTTCCTTCGTACACTTGTGCATTGCCCTTCATGATTATCAAAACTCAATTAGTAGTCATAAAACAAAGCCCACCTCTAGCCACCCTAAAAAATTTAAATCCACATCTCAAAATAATTACCAACCTTTTAGGAAACAGAAGAAAGGATTTCTTCAACTAAATCCCCCTCAACCAACCCGACATATTGATACCCAAGTGGTTGCTATAGAAAAGACAAATCCTTTTATATTTGGGGATTCGAAAAAACAATTTACTCCCTTACCTGATACCCTCCATAACACCATGTTACAACTTCTAGAAAAGAACTTAATTTCCTTACCTCCCGTTAGAACTCTTAATCCTACTAAGCCATTACCTCCAAACTTTAGATCGAATTCCTATTGTCATTTTCACCATCAAAATGGACATGCTACAAAATATTGTAATCGTCTTAAGCATTTTGTGGAAGACCTCATTGATTCTAATCATATTCAAATTGGAGGTGTCAATGACCAAGGTGATAAGTCTATTGCCCCTCCTAATGAAAACCTACAAATCCTTACCAACCCCATGTCAAATCATAATATTTCATTTGTCAAAGCTAGTGAAGCTAAGAATGATGTGATGAATGTTGACACGGACAATGAAAACATGGATACTAATGAACAAAGTCCTATGGATAATATGGTTGTATTGATCAAAATTCAATCTCATAGGGCCAAACTAAAATACCTCTTGACATTGCTTTCTCATCAAAAGACATAATTAGAAAGGCACCTGATGTGCCTCTTTACATAGCCAACCAAATCAATGACAAGCTCAATAATGGGATATTAATTGATCTCGTATGTGGAGAGAATGTGATCATTGAAGAATTCTTACTTGTGCATGAACTCTATTGAAATTCATATGATAAACTGAAAGCATGGATAAAAACACATAATGGTTTTTTCTTTCCCTACAATGGGTTTGATCATCCTTCCTTTAAAAGTTGTACTGAAACAATTAGATGTCTCACTCTCCATCATCCCGACATTGAATCAATTTCATGTGAAGCTTGGTTATCCATGGCTACACTCCATGTAAGCCATTCCATCAGGTGTGCATAAATGTTTAAAGTTTCCCTTTGACAATGAGATCTTTATTGTACACCATAGTGGCTCTAATCATGTGTCTTCCCATGGGAATTTTTCATTGGATTTCTTTTGGCCCAAGCCTATTGAACCAATTAAACCTCGTGAAGATTTATTTTTCAAATCACATCAAAAGTTTAAGGTGAAACAAATAGAAAAATTATCCCTTCAAAACATTCCTCAACCCATGACTGGGCCTCTTTGCCTTGAGAAAACTATGATTCAACCAAAAACCATTCCAAGAAACCAAGACCAACCCAAGACAAATACTTTTCCTATTTACTACAAATGATCAAGAGACAACCAAAACAATCTTGTTGTGCCTCCTAAGATAAAAAAAGTTTACAAAGCTAAAGATAAAGTGGTTGAACAACCTCCCATGGTTCCTTCTATTCCTCCTCTAAGGGAACAAAAGAAACCTATGGTCGATAAACTCACTCCTACACAAACACAACTTGAAAATTGTACTAAAAGAAACATAAACGCTAGAGAGCGTAGGTATATACATTGTGTTATTGCTCGAAAGTTAAACAAAGAAAACAACAAAATCAACATCCCAACTCAAGTGAAGCAATACAAAATGATTCTCCCTCTTCTCCACAACAAAAAGATCCTACATCACAACCACAACAAGGACTAGCACCTTCTTTGGGCATTATCATTTGATCTCCCATTGTGATTAACTTGGATGATGATGATGAGACTCCTAAATTTGATGAGGAAATGCATAATGACTTAAATTTATTGTTTTCTTCTTCTATGAACTTAGATGATAACAACCATGATGATCCTCCTAAAAATAATGACTCACCATGTGTTGAACTTGGTGATGACCCTAGTACTGCACTTTTTGTTGTCCCTTTGGCTAGTTGTCTGCCTTCCACATACAATGAACAAGATTGGGATGTGGGTGACCTGCTATAGGTTGATTCACATGTGCCTTACTATTCTTGTCTTTGTTTTCTTTTTTCATATTATGTGTGATTACATGTCCATAATGTGATTTCCCATATAGTTTTGTTTGATGTATCTCTCTCTTTGTAACATTCCTCTATTTTTATTCACATTCTTCTATATGTCGTAAACCTTTATATTTTTTGTCTTGTGTTTTCCTTTTGGGGATGATGCAAGGCATCGAGATGTTTAGGTCTCTTCCATGTTGACCCAAAAGATTATATTTTATCTTTCCTTTGTCTTGTGTTTTCCTTTTGGGGATGACGCAAGGCATCAAGATATTTAAGTCTCTTCCATGTTGACTCAATTTTTTTTCTTTATTTTTGCTCTCTTTGTTTCATTCTTCCTATTCCATGAGTATTTGTGGAATGATGACATTTCCAAGCTCTCTAACAACATTGTAGCAAAGACATATTGACCTCAAATTTATGGATCCCTTATGTGATTTTGGGATTTCATTTTGGGGGCAACCCCTTTTTCATGACGTAGCTTCATTTGGAAACATATGTGTGGCATATGGATTTCCAAATAAACTTGCATGTCCTCTTTATTTTTAGCATTTATCATTTGCTACTTTATAGTAATTGCTCACAACATGGTGTTTAACAATTTCTTTAAAGGGGGGCATACATTGGCATTATTCTGTTGCATTTCAATTGTGTGTTCTTACTTCATGTGATGCATCTTTCTCTTTGTGTTGACATTGGGCATGATGTCCTTAAAAAGCATGATCTCTCTTAGCATATTATATTCCTCTTAGTGGCTTGATGCAACACACTACATTCTCTAAGTTGTGAATCTTCTATTTTTCAATTGGTCCTCTCTTAGAGACATTAGGCATGATGTTCCCTAAGTTAAGACCTAACATGAACTAAGAAAAACCCCTTTGAATGTACCTTGCACTATTTTTCAAATACAATAACTATTATATGGCCACCTTGCATAACACACTTTTCTTGCCTGTGGAGCCATCCCGTTTATTCATGGGTGTTAACATACAAAGTTTTGCTTGCCTCGTGAATCTTGTTGTTCATGTTGTGTGGCACCTTATCAGAGTTATTAGGAGGTATAGATTTGGTATGGTTAGTACGTATGGGATCCAAACTTATGTGTGACTTTACCATAGCCACTTGTGCGTGTGAGCGCATACTAGCCGCGTGCATGTCTCACCTCTTTGGGGGCTCACCTAGTGGACGACCTGGGGTTTCCCTAGCCCTTGTAAGCATGCGTTTGGTTTGCATAGGGAACATTGTGTTCCACTTGTAAACGTTTTTGGAAAAGAATCTTAGACCTAGTCCACATCATGTTGGATAGATTGTCGAGGCTTGATCCACCCTTCTTTCTTTTTCTTTCTTCTTTATGTCTTTGATAGTGTATGCTTGTAGCATTTTGCTTCTTCTTTTGTGCTTATGTTAGTTTTCCATAGGATCTTGATATTGGGGGCTTGATCATCCCTCTTGCTCATTGTCATCCTATCTCACTAACATTGGTACATTTGGACCTCTCTTGATGTGATTTTTTCTAATTTAGTGTGAGTTTGATGCAAGGTCCTCTCACTAAAGTGAGGGATAAATGTAGTGTAGAAAAATGTATCCCTTTACATTTTCACACTTGTTTGAGTTCTCCTTGTTAAAATGTGGCTTCTTTATTTTCAAATTAGTCCTATTTTGCATCCATAAGCTTAATTAAATGAATTTTTCTGAGGATAATCCTGACACCTATCAAATGATCAATCATAATTCATATTTTTTTGGTTATATGTTCCAAATCTAGTGATCTAGGACTCATATGCCACCTTGGGCATATGGGTCCCACCTAGATCTCGGGGCTTGATCTTAAATGTGACATTGAACTTAACATTTCTTGAAGTTTGTGTCCCAATTTTAAGCTACTCGGACTCATACACCCCAACTAGCATATGAGTCCCACTTTAACTTGGACCTATTTTAAATCAAATTCTTGGTGGGATTTTATTATCCTAGATCCGATGTCGGCTTGCAGTGTTGTAATTTCAAAAAAATTGGCATAAACAAGTATAAATACAAGCTTATTTCACATATTTCATCCTAGCAAGTTCTCAAGTCACCTAGCAATTTTCATGAGCAAGTGTGATCTAGCATTCAAGAGCAAATCATCAAGCATTTGGAGCAACATTCAAGATTCAAGCATCATGTCAAATTCTTCATGCATCATGTGTGTTTTGTGAGCTAACATTTGTGATGTAGGTTTTCATGATTTAAGCAAGCATTCAAATACATTATCTCATATCAACAATCAAGATTCAAGATCCACATTCATGCTAGCCATTTCACACAAGTTTTCAGCCTTTATCTCAAGGGTTTGGTGAGTTGCAACATTGCATTTGTTCATTCATCATTCCTTCATGATTTTCTATTTTATTTCAAGGTTTAATTACCAAAACAGGGTTTGACTAAGGAAAACCCCTATTCCCTAATACAACATTTTTCTCTCTTGATGTGTGTTTGCGGATCTAGGTGAATTGGAGCTTGAAGATCCTTTGAAGAAAAAGTTGCAAAAGTTGTCAAGAATTTGTCATCTTCATGAAAACTCACCTACATATCGGAATTCAAACTTTTTGGACCTGAAGATCGAACAAGACGAAGGCTACAGAGATATCAGGTAAACCCTAGTAATAGGAATAAATCACCACCTTGGGCGTATAAGTCCATGTATAGCCCTATTTCCAGCTTTCAAAGGATTCTGATTAGTCACTAGGAGATTACATATTTTTCCTAGGAACCCTAAACTGGGACTAAATCGCTCAATCTGACGTATCAATCCTAGTGAACTTCAAGAACAATTTTCAAAGTTTTCAGATCTTGTTTAGACATATTCACTCCTCCGGGTACTTTTTTGTTTCTCTTTGTTGAGTAATATGATTTCATGTTCTAAGTTTCTAGGGTTTTGTACATACATCTTTGCATTTCTCCCTTGAAACTTCATTTAATGGTGAACCTCCTCATTTAATCACACCAAGGAAACCTCATAATCCTTCCCTCAATTGAGTCACTTGGTTGAGGGATCTTGGTTTCCTAATGAATTCAAGCACAAGATAGGTCCCAAAGTTGTCCATCTCCTAAAAGGTAGACATGCCTATTTCCTTTCTTTTCATCAATCATGCAAATAAGTATAAAAAAACAAGATAGAATTTTTTAATGTTTTTTTAGTTTGTTTCATTTTCTAGAATCTTCACCCAACATTGTTGCACAACACAAATGCTAGTAGTTAAGTAGTTATAAAGTTGATATTTTTAATGCATGATGTCTTCTACAACCAAAAAGGATTAGTAACAACAAGGCTCCAACCAATCATGCAAAGATCTAAAATTAAGACAAGCAGAAAGCTCCAAATGATAATTCAATCTTGTAGAGTTGTTAGATATGACTAATATTTAGAGAATGCACAATGTGGAGAAATATAATAAAGCTAGTAGAGGGTCTAGAAGTTGAAGATTAGAAGACTTTACCAAGGGACAATGATGTAGCAATTATGGTTGGTGCTAACATTTCTTGACACATCACTTCATGGGACACACAATCACTCTCATTTTAAGATGTTGACTAATCAATACAAAATCTCTAGTGTGCCTGGTAAGAATGGCAATCTAAATTATTTTTTAATATATGGTAGTGGAAAGGTATTCGTACAATTTCAAGACCATCTTTGTACCAATGACACACATGGTTGGCATGATTTCATGAAAAAAACTAATGAGATCAAACTAGAACAAGCAATAGTATTACACTACATTTACATAAACTTCAACAACTTCTAAAAGAGAGAATTTTGGCTACAAACTTATAAAGGAGGATATTCAAAAAAATTATGCTAGAATTCTCAATTTTCCTAATAGTGATTAATGTAAAGATTTAGTTGGAGAATTGATTAAGTCCCTTACTAATTGGTAGGCTTACAACTAGTGTAAGATTCAGTGACTAATGATGAGGGAAAGGAATTACAAAATAGCAATAAAATATTGTTTTCAAATTTTGAATATAAATAGATAAATATGAGTTGTCTGTTGTACCCCAAATTAAAATTTTTGCTACACTTAGGCATTTTGAAGAAATGAGTAAAAGTCTTGTCAAAACTGTCAAAAAAGGTTGAAATTGGGTTTACATGTCTTGCATGAGGGGTAAAAACTTGAAATTTTCAAAATCTGACGATTTGGGTCTGCTCAAAGTGACCAATTCTACAAAACTCAGATCTTAGTTTTTTTTCAGCCCTACTTTTTAGGAAAATTGCTATTTTTAGAAACTTTATAAAAATAGAAACTTTTTATGGGTTTTTCTACGTTTCTTTTGAAATGGATGCTAGCAATTTTTTTAAAAAATAGAAAATTTCTAAAAAAAGAAAGTTTGGTTGTTAGGGTTTTAAATGATTTCGATTGGTCAAAAATACTTCCTCATCAAGTTGGTGGAGTCAAAATCACAAAACGATCAATTTTTCCCTAGTGGGTCTATTTTGTTTTTTTTTCCAATTTTAGAAAGCATTTTGAGAGCTCCAAAGCCATCAATGGAGGCCAGTCAACTACCAGTGTTAGATTCAACATTCAAGCACTGAATAGAAGATTATGATGATGAATGTGCACACAAATTGAAGAAGGGCAAAGGAAAGCACAAGGAATGAAGGAGAAAGGTGAAACTTGCAGAATAAAAACTATCTTTGGAAGCCATGGGCACCCCAGCTAGCCAGAGGTGCCCAACTTTTCAGGGCATCAGATGGTGGAATCAAGGTTCATGCTCCAAGGAAAGGTTGTTTAGATTCTTTCCAACTTCACAGTGAGTCTGGCAGCACAATCACTAGATCAACCAATCATCCAAAATTCAAGATCAAACGGGGAGGTCTCAATCAAAAGATAGGATACAAACCACAAAAATTATCAAAAAATATTCCTAAGTCTAGAAACTTCGGGCACCCTAAGTTCCCAAGGACGCCCAACCTTTTGGAGGACCTAATTTAGCAATTAGGGTTTGTAGATGTGCTCAATCTCTTCAGGATCCTGTCAGCTTCGCAGTGGATGTCTTCATCAGATCATCAGACTTGTCAATCACCGATAAATCCAAATCAAGCTAAAGGTATAAAATGAAGGTTCAACTTTGAAGAATGAAAATCAAGTGAAAATTAGCTAAGTCTAAAGGAAATGGGTGCCTCTAGAGGAGATAGGTGCCCAAACTTTTGGAGGCCTAAATGGATGAATTTGCAGTCAACAACTCCAACATGACTTCTTCAAAGTTAATCAAGCTTTCCAACGAAACCATCAACATGTGAATCAGAGTTACCAATCATCAGATATCGAAGGTTGAATAGGGGGAAGACATAAGCAAAATATCAAAAGTTAAAAGCAAGGTGAAAAAATACAGGAAATTTTTTTAACTCTAGTGAAGTTGGGGCCCCCAGCTAGCCAAGGGCCCCAAGCTTTTGACCCCTCGAGATGCAGCTTTTAGGAGACATCACTCCCAAGAGACACACTTCAGAATCTTCACAACTATCCAATGAATTTGCCAACCAATTGATCTGATCAGTTTAGCTCTCGAAATCACGAATTCATTAGAAGATCAAGGGGAAATGAAGAGAACTTGAAGAATGAAGAATCAAGCAAAAATGGCTAACACTAGTGGACTTAAGCGCCCCAGAAGAAGATGGGTACCCCATAAAAAGATGGGCGCCCATGATTTTGAAGGAAAAAATGGAGTTTTTGGCTAAAACTACCTCTAGAACAATCTATCCATAATTATTCAGACTCCACAATGGATCACTCTGTCAGTTCACAGGATTTTGTGAGCATCCAAAAATCAAATCCAAACTGGCATTCAAAATCAAGGAAAAGTTGAAAATTTTAGAAAAATAACTAAGTCGGGAAAAGATAGGCGCCTATAGCCAAGAAGGGCACCCAAAATCCCATGCCAACCAAATTTCTCAAAATTTCAAAATTTCAAGATGAGGGAAAAACGTCTATGTTCAATGCACAAGTAGATTCTAGGGTTTGAAAGATTAAAGCAAAAGCAAACAGAGTTATCTCAAGCCTAAAACTTATTTAAAGAGGCCTTTTCTATTCATTTTCATCATTCTTACAAGTGGCATCCAAGGGAGAGAAGAGCAACAAACAAAATATTTTCTTTTCATGATTTGAGAGCTCGAGCTTGCTGATTTTTCAAAGTTCATCAATTTCATATCAACAACAAAGGAGCTTGCTTTTTCATGCTTTTTCATTCAGAACATCAAATTTTTGGAGGTCAAAGTTTTCAATTTCAACAATCTGGGTCCTTTCAACTCATCATTCTGAACAATTTTTGAATAAATTTTTCAAGTTGCAGCAGCTGTTTTTTTCTTGCATGTCAGAGAAATCATCAAAAGTTTCAAGATTTGATCATCTGGGTCCTCTTAAAACATTCTTCTGAAAAAAAAAACTTAGATGCCAATTTTTTTGTGAAAATTTTTAGATTCTAGGGTTTGTTGCTTTTTCAATTAGCCTTCAATATTTTCAACATCTAATCAACTAGGTTCATCCAAAATGTACTTATGAACAAAACCCAAATGACAACTTTTTTGTGAAAAATCTGAAGAAATTAGGGTTTGTTGTTTTTTCAGTCTACACTCAAAATTTTCAAAAACAGGCGCTCTACGTCTACTTGTAACGAAATTCTAAACAAAACCCATATCTCTAAATTTTTTTGAAAAAAATCATTCATTTGAAGAACAAAAACTAGCAAGCTAAATTTATAAAGTTGTGCAAAACTTGTCTAAATATATGCGAGTTTACAGTCATTCTTCAAGGTTTTCAATATGGAATACACTCCCTTCAAGTTCAAGACCAAGTCAACACTATATTATGATTTCATCAGAATAGCTAAGACTAACTTGCACCACATTAAACCAATATTCAACTTGCAAGCATTAAGCACATGCCTTACGCCAAGGGATTCAACAATTTGAACAATCAATGGAAGAGGTGAAACCTAGGCACAAAATCATTATTGCAGATTTGGATACAACTTATGGCTTGATGGTTTCAAGAGAACACAAGAGACAAATCCTTACATGGAAAGAACGTCACATCTTTAAGGTGAGAACCTACGAGAGGATATTTGAGGAGTTTGTTTCCTACAAACAAAGGGTGATTGAAACTCTTTTGTTCATAAGTTTGTTGCAGAGATCCCATCTCGATATAGTCATGAAGATGGTTCCTACATTGGATTTGACGAAGTGTAAGCCCAGTTTCAGAGTTGTTCATTGCAATGATGGCAGTGATTCGGTTGGTGGTAGGATGAGTAAGATTTCCATGATGTCAGTGAGGTTTGAGAAAGCGGCCAATGAGGTTGAATATTTTCTGAGATCGATTGCACATAGCTAAGAAATCCTAGAAAAGCGAAACTTTGCTATAGATAGTATTGATGCACCTGATAGAGATAGTTTCCAGCTTTTTTGGTGGATGTGATCGAGATTTAAAACAGTAGTCATCTAGAAGCTTTATTTCTATTCTTGTCTCAATTCTTATCCACGCTTTGAAGAAAAGAAAGAAAACAAGTTGTTATAGTTGGCATTTCCTATTTTTATGCTTTATTAGGTGGTTAGATGTTTACCTTGTTTAGTTTTAGAAATAAAGCTTGCTTGTTGGCAAGTCTTAGTTGTAAAAGCAAAGAGATTTTAGGGTTCCATACTCCTCTACTTGTGTATAAATAAGGGCAGCCTTGCCCATTATTTTCTTAACCATATTTGTGTATAAATAAGAGCAACCTTGCCCATTATTTTCTTAACCATACTTTTGATAACAAATTGTTGAGCCTCTTTTGCCTGCAAATTGTTGTTGTGTAGTTGTTGATCACTTTGTGTAAGAACAAGTTTGCAAGTCTCTTTTAGCTGCAAGTACTTGTTCAATGCATGTGTTTAGTGTAATCTTTTGTTCCAAAGATTTGAGAAATAATGTCTTGTGCCTATTTTTCCTTGATATAATGTCTCAAATTTCTATTTATTGTGTTATG
Organism: Sequoia sempervirens; assembly: GCA_007258455.2. NCBI lineage: Eukaryota > Viridiplantae > Streptophyta > Pinopsida > Cupressales > Cupressaceae > Sequoia > Sequoia sempervirens. Next base: position 23,895 of record VDFB02224910.1, read on the forward strand.
TTTATATGATCTTTAATTTCAGCTTGCTTTGAAAGTAAGTAGATGTATGTTGGAAGAAGAGTTTATTTAAGTATTTTGTCATAGAATCAAATTTTGTTTATTTCCAATTCTCCTGCTCTGCGTTTAATTGAGAAATTGGAAAAGTCATTAGCGTAGGTTAGTCATAGTTGAAGTTTTAAAATAGAAAATCCCAGCTACGACGCTTGAGTTTTATAAACCTTGTGCTCTTAGCTGAACCAAAAAGATAGGCAAATTAGATTTAATTTACTTTCTTGAATATCATCAACAAAGATGGAGCTTCCCCTCTGAATTTGAAGAGTAGGTTACAACACATAGTTGTTTGTTTCTAATTCACATTCCAAAGGTGCGAATTGAAACGCCAACAATGTCCCATTATTATTTGCATGATAGAGAATGTGAAAGATATAAATAAAAAAAATGCACATTTTTGGGGTTGCACAACATAGACATTGAAAACACATCTTAACACGGTTTGTTCCAAGAAAAGCATGAGTGTAAGATTACCATATTTTAAACTCTCAATCAATCCAATTTAAGGACTTTCTAGAAATTGTCAACCATAGTTGAAGAATGAAGTGAACAAAATATTGGCAACACAATTCCACTATGCCACTAATAATACAAATACTCCACCCACCTACTCACACCCAAAACCTTTAGACACATAAATTAATCATGTCAAATGTTGAGCAAAATGTTCATTTATTAGACATCTAAATATTAATATCTCTTAATAGAAAATTAACTATTGTTGACCATGGGCTTTATTATAAAGGTAAAAAAATATACCCATGATTTGTATCCATAGAAAGTGTCGCCAAGAAAACATATATGTAGCTTTAGTTGCCCCATTGACCTATGCAATGCTCCTCACAAGAGGAGCAATTATAAACCAAATAATTATCTTTTACTAGTTTTCTTTTGCTTTCTTATTTGTAGTCTTCTTTCATTGTTAATTTGCATCACTTCTCATACATGGTGGGGCATACTCTAAAATCTCTTCACACCTACTGCAAGAACTCATTCTATCAATGGATTGTAAAAACATATAGCTAGATCTACTCAACTACAACAACAAATATGTTGAAGATTTCTCTTTGATAGATGCCAAGTTTCAAAAATGAGTCAAATGACATTGAAATTATTAGATACCACAATAAATGCAACATTAAATGAAAGGATGGGATCTTTAAAATATGTATTAGAAATTTAAATAAAAAGAATAATTAGATAAGCATTATGAGAAAATTTAAAATAATAGTTCTTTTTTTTTTCTAATTTTAACACTGCAAAAATAAATAAAAATCATAGAATCTAAATTGGAGGATGTCACATTTTTCTAATTAACATTGACATTGACATTATTGCATACCATAATAAATACAAAATTAAATGGAAGGATGGAATCTTAAAAGGACATATTAGAAATTAAGAAAAAGAATAATTGAATAAACATTATGAAAAAAATTTAAATTGCAATTCTTTTTTTTTGCTCTAATTTAACACTGTAAAAATAAATAAAAAATTAGAGAATCTAGTTTGGTTGATGTCACATTTTCTAATTGGCGTTAATTGATTGATGAATGTTAATGGGTTGATGAATATGATGTTTGATTTTATTGAGTGTGAAGTTAGTTTAATAAACTAACTTAGTTTTTTTTGTTTCAATGATAAGATCCTCATCTTAGTAATGAAGGATGTCAAGACAACAATACTTATGATTGTTATGTACTAGAGTGGTTGCAACTACAACACCTCACAAAATTTCTCTATCCTTTATGCTTTGATGGATGTCCATACCTTGTTCCAAAGCTCCCATTTGGCATAGGCTACGAGGATGCAGGAAAAGGTTGTAGAATCTTGCTTTACACCTACCAACTGCATTTGCTTGAAAGTTGAAATTTTCTAAAGTGTTTTCAACAAATGCATTTTGTGAATATCCTGCAATCAACACATTCCATGAGAACACATTTCTTGGAGGCATTGTGACAAACACTCCACGTGCCTTTTCTATGTTCACATTTTGCATACATGTCTACCAAGGCAATTGTAGCTACAACATCTAACAAAATTCCTCTTTCCTTTATCATGTGATGGATATCCATACCCTATTCCAAAGCTCCCATTATGGCACAAGCAAGAAGAATCTACCAAATATTATGTAGCTTGGCTTTACACTCACAAATTACATTTGATTGAACCTTTCTAAATCCTTTTCACCAAAGGCTCCATGGGGACGTGTACTCTGACCTTTTTGCCTCGTATTTGTACCGAGGACGATACAGGGATGCGGGGACGACCAAGAAACACCCCCTAGCCGTCTCTTTTTGATGCCAAGTTTCATAAACTTTTTGGGGATGTTTTTCAAAGTTCCAAGGGACTTAGGGGACAACTGGCTATACCCAACACGACCAGGACGTCCTTTGATTGTATTGGGTACGGCTAGCTGTCCCCTACGACCCAACCATGTTTTGAGCGCAATTAAAAAAACACTTTTTTAAAAGAAAAATAGGCATGGGCAGGCCCACAAGGACCCCCCATGCCTTTTGACTAAACCAGAACCTCTATATGCCACAAAATGAAAACAAGAAGCTCATTTCTACATTTGCATTTTGAGGTGAAGGAGAACAAGAGAAGAGCAACAAGCTAAAGGAGAGAACACCAAGTTGAAGAAAAGCTTAGGGCATCATTTCCACCACACTAGAGATATGTTCATCTTTCCTTTGTATTTGCAATTTGTTTTCCAAATTTTCAAGTTTTTCAACACATACAAAGGGCATTCTGGGTTTTTTTAATTTGAACTTGCAGCTCTTTAAAATCAGAATTTTTTATAAAAAACAATTATGAGCAATAGTGATAGTAATAGTGAAGATGTTCAAATTCAAATGCAAGAAAATAGTAGACCTAGAAATATGGCAAACATTGGGGGGTGTTCAAAGAGTGGAAGTGGAGCAAGGTCAACAAGTTCAAACCCATTTGATTGTCCATCTGAACTCAAAAAAAATGCGAAAGACCCATTTAACCCCAAAAAGCCTCTACTAAAATTTGCAACGAGAGTTGATAAAGATTGAAAAAAAAAATGGGGGTAGTAGAGTATGGGAGTGTCATTTGTGTGCTAAACAATATAAGGCCAACTATACGAGAGTTTGTTGCCATCTTTTGTGGATAGATGATCAAGGGGTGAAAGATTGTAGAAAAATAACTCAAGCTCAAAAAATTGAGGCAACTAAATTGCATATAGAGGGGGAGGCATTAGGTAAAGGGGTTCTAGTGGAGAGTTTGCAGCCTAGTGTGGCAATGCCTACATGATTAGTGGATGTTGCTTCTCATGTGTGAGGGTACTAAGAGAAAGAAGAGAAGTATGAATGTTTCAGACATGTTTAATGTTACAGTACGAGATGGGGCTGATTCCTCTATTGCTAGGTTTTTTTATGCTAATGCCATACCATTTCATGTCTCACGTTCATCATATTTTAAACAAAGGTGCAAAGATAGTATAGTTGTTGGTCCCTCATATGTTCCACTTAAAGAAAATAAGCTACACACCCTCCTTTTTGATAGAGTACTCCATGGTGAGTATTTTGATGGAGGATATGAGACAAAAATGGATGAGAGATGGCTGCTCTATAATCATGGATGGATGGATGGACCAATATCAAATATCAACCGCTCATCAATATTATTGTCACTAGTTCAACAAACTTATTTTCTTAAAGTTATAGATTGTTCGTGGAAAAGGAATGATGCAACCTTCCAATTTCAGATTTTGAAAGAGATGCCATAAAGAAGGTTGGAGCCTCTAATGTTGTGTAGGTAGTAACAAATTCGGCCCATATGTGTAAATTAGCTAGATTGATGGTGGAGAGTGTTTATAAGCACATTTTTTGGACCCCTTGTGTGCATGCATTGAACAATACCTTGAAGGACATTGGGAAGATGGATTAGGTGAAGGCAATGTTGTCAGAGGCTAGAGATGTGCAAATGTTCATTTGCAACCATCACACTTCACTTGTTTTATTTAGGACATTTTTGAAAAAGGAATTCATCAAGCCCATGCAAACTAGATATGCTAGCTACTTCATTTTATTGGTGAGGATGATTGAGGTCCAAGAGGCTCTACAATTAATGGTGGCCAATGTAGAGTGGGGTAGATGTCACGAGTCAAGCACACTGGAGGGAAGAACTGTGAAACAAAAAATCCTGGATGACTGGTGGTCCACAATGAGGTAAGAAAATTGGCATTGTTGATTTTATTATTTAACTCTTAATCTTAAAATGTTAATCACTTAATTTAATTCTATGTTTCTAACTTGTAAAACATGTCCATTCTTTTTTATTATTTTAATTTTTGTAACTTGTTTGCACTTGCATATATGTTTGCTCCTTCATCCAACCTATTGTGCAAGTGATTAGATATGTTGATACTAACTCTCCTAGCCTTGGAAAGATTTGTGTTGATAGCATGCTTAGACAAATCAAGCAAGCAATTCATAACAGAGACCCTACTTTGGGATTTTATGAAGAGCATCTTAGGCCCATTGTGACACGCTGGTGGGACATTATGAACACCCTGTTTCATATGACCACCTATGCTCTCAATCCCAAATGGTATGCAACGAAACCTGAGAGAGTGCCTCCATCTCATGATGAGGTGAAAGAAAGCTTCATGAGGGCCCTTACAAAAATGTATTCTTCAGAGGAATCTACTATACTTCGCACACAATGGCTTGCATTTGCCAATCTTCATGGTCCAACCTCCGACAAACCAGAGGTGAAGACAAATAGAGCTACATTGGCTCAAACTAAACCCATTGGATGGTGGACGTGGCATGAGAAGGATGCACTGGAGTTAAAAGTACTTGCCATTCGTCTTCTTTCACATGTTGCCAATTCCTCTGCTACAAAGAGGAATTGGTCCACATATAGCTTCATCCAATTAGTCAAGAGGAACAACCTTACCTCTATACGATCGAAAAAGTCGGTGGTTGTACATAATGCTTTGTGACGTCAAGATCACCAATCTACTGAGTATCGTTAGACTCCAGCCTTATGTTGGAATGTTAATCTTGAAGATGTTATGCAAATTGAGGAGGATGCATAAAAGGGATTGGTTTGGGGTTTCATTGGTTGAGGTAGCCCCTTCTATTGGCATTAACACTAATAGTGACTCGGACTCAAGCTCCACTACCAATGCTGATTTAGACCTACCATCTGTTGATTAGGGACGGCCATATATTTTCTTAGTTTTATGTTTGTCATTTCATAGTTGAAACTTGGAGCCTTTGGGCATTTTTGTTATAATTAACAAACTCTTATATGATATGTATGCACATTGATAATGAAAATCATTTGAATTTTGTTAATTTGTTTGTCGATTCTCATGTGAAATCTCAATTCAAGTCTAATGATATGTATTAAGCTTATACAATGTCTATGATGAATGCTTTATCAATGATATGCTATGAACATTTGAAATTTCTCTATTTTTTTAAAAAAAATCTATATTTTTATCAACTGTCCCATGTTCTCCTTCTCCCCTAAAAAATGGCCCAAAAGTACCCTCATACCGAAAAACTCATCCCATCATACCCTGCCATCCCCATCCCCTAAACTCTGTTGAGCATAGCATTTTTTTGCATATCCTATAATCATAGCATTCCACGAGACCACATTTGTTCAAGGCATCCTATCAAACAATTCACAATATTTGTCTATGCTTCCACATTTTGCATATATGTCTAGCAAAGCGTTTCAAACAGTAATACCCAAGTAATCCCCATGCACTAGCAAATGAAACCTGTGTGTTGTTGATCGTGAGGACACCCATGTCTTCTAAAACAGTGCACTAGCAACTTAGGTACTTTACAAAAGCTTCTACAACGCGCATGGCAGGAGAAACATTTAACTTATGGGCGGTCTTCTGTGTGGGATCAATGCAAACGGGAATAGCAAATGGACAACCTTATGCACGGGATTAACAATTAACGGAAATGGCAAACAGATGACATTTTGCGGGGGTATCAACAAAAGGCGAACGAAAGAAAGGCGAACGAAAGCAGGGCAATTGAAGGGGGGACCACATCAGCCACCTAAGTGATCAATGCTTAGAGTGTGCTGTTTAAGCCCAGCCTCAAGAGCTTTAGAAGAGGCCAAAACCAAGAAATCTCCTCACTTATACCAGAAGGATAAATGATATGATTATAAAAAAAGAAGGCACAAAGATTACAAATATAATCTTTCAAAGTAAAATATTAAGAGCTTTAGAAGAGGACAGAACCAAGAAATTTCCTCACTTGTACGAGAAGGATAAATGATATGATTATAAAAAAAGAAGGCACAGAGATTACAAATATAATCTTTCAAAGCATTACAAGAGAACCAAACAAAAATGTTCTGCTGTCAAAAGGATCAGATATAATCTAATAATAGAAACAGAAGGGGTCGAGAGCACATATTCTATATTTAAAATCCTTAGCAGAGGCATAACAAAACAAAAATTCCTCAAACCGATTAACCTAGTACGGAGATTTCTACTGAAATTCGCTTCTAGTCACAATCTGAATCCACCTATAGATGTATAGAAGCATATTCTGCCAACCTTGTGCTCACAATTCATTATGCAGAAATGAATAAGTTCAACTTACGAGTAAAAACAACTACTTTAGTTTGTAGACTGTAACGAAAAAAGGATATTTCAACTAACAAAAATTGTTCTCAACCTAAAACTGCAAATAATGTAAAATGGCCAAGCTAAACTAAAATATGGTATGCTCATCCTTCAATCTGAAGTACGGGAGAAAACAAAACCGAAGCGGATTCTGTTTGAACACCATGCCTATATATTAATGTGAAAAGGCATTCTGTCTCAAAAACATGTAATGATTGCTACTTTAATCAGAAACCTAAAAGTGAAGACTTCCGGTAATGCATAGCGATGAACTAGTACCAAAATCAACCCATTTTAATTAACTAATGGGGTTTTCTTCCTAGTAATGTACAAACACTTGATAGTAGTATCCAGCCATCCATTTAAACCGATTATTCCACATATAATTATCAGTATATCGGAAGAACACCTAAAAATCTTGAGACCTTGCACAAAGCCCATTTGTATACATAGTTGCCACTCTAATTTGATGGAAATTGCCAGGATACACATGATGGCAACCAACGTATATATACTAAGTTTATATGGATGCTATTTAGATGTAATGATGTCAAGTTCTTGCTACTTTTTTCCTCTTTGAGTTCCGAGAAAGGTATAAGATGGCCTCTTTGAGGGTGGCTGGCCGCCTCTCCTTGGCATGCCACAGTTCTGATACTGGGTACCGTCCACTTCCATTGTATTCAACTACTTCTTTTACGGCTTGAACGACAGACATCCAGACTTCTTCTCCCATTTCATTCCTAAGTACTCTCAACTTTTCATCACTCTCAATGATAGCATACTGCATTAACAATCATCAAATTGTCACATTTAGTTCTACAGTAATTTAGATAGAAAACAACAGCTGAAATACCAAATTGAAAAGAACACCGTAAGAGTGTCAGTTTTATCTCTTGGAGCTACTCCAATTATCGAATGTCCTCACCACCTGCAATATATGGTCTAAGTTCTACCATAAGCTGTGTAGCATAAAACCCAAAAACTACCTTTTAAATACTAATAGTAAATACACTCAACTTCAGACTTTTAATCCCAATACATTCTCAAGATGCTTATTTGCAAACCAAAACTGTTTACCCACACATGAAAATTCTTTTTTTTTCCTCCAAGTGTTGATTTTAGACCACTAAATTGGCAGCAGACAGTATAACCAATGGCATTGATATTTCATTTCCTCCTGCTAAGGTAGGTTGATCAAAATGTTCCTCGTTTTACAAGACAAACAAGGTTATTGTAGGTAATTGGTTAAGTCACACAGACAACAAATGAAGAACTGCAAGATTATTAACAAATTCACAGTTAAACCCAATCTACAATTGGTGATCTTTAAAAATAAGAAGGATATCCACAAAGAGAACTCAGTAAACTCGGGTTGCACATGTATTGTTATTGCACCACAGAAAGACAATTGATGTTGTGTAAACACATTGTGACCAATGATAAAATAGTAGTACCAAAAATAAAAAGTAATATCATCTTTCAAACCATACCTCATTCCTATGGGCCTTTTCTACAACCCTCAACGGAAACCAATTGGGATCCCTTACATGGGCATCCCACTTTGTATGCAACTCGGCAAACTTGAGTTCCCAATCATGATTGTACATTTTCTTGCATGCATGTTTCCACGGTTTATCATCAAGCTCACCCATTCTCTTTATAACTACTTCACTATTAGCTGAGGTACCGTAGTCGTCCAGGATCTGAAAAACAATAGATAATGCACTGATCAATATCACTGGAAATTCACATGTGAATGTTTGTACAGGATTCTATTAAATCTATTTGACTAGTAGTTTTCTTCCCCAAGAAAAAAATTGAAAGTTTAACTGAAATTACCATTGATATTTGTTGACAGATACTCATTCTGGCAAAGCTGATTATTTGAAAACTTCCAAGAATAAATGCAGTAAAGAAATTATCTTACCATCTGCTATGATTTTGCTTGATCCTCACTTCTAATAAAATATCCTTGAAAGCATTTACTAAAGAAACAAACAAATGCACTAGATACCATTTGTAAAGCCCACTCATGGAAGATAACTAACAACCATGAACAAGTCATAACTAAAAACCTATCCACTTACCTGGATTTCAATCACAGACTATATGTAAAAATGTGTATCCTTTGCTCTCAAATTTTATACTTGCTTTAAGCAACAATTCCTTGTGTACCATTTTCTTGGTTAGTATAAGAATCAAGTACTTTTCCAATACCATGCTAAAATATGGTCATCCCATTTCCTTCATTACTGATAAGGCATACTAAATTGGAACACAACCAGCAAGCATCCAACAAATAGTCAATTACACAACAACTACATCTAAACAAATATTAGTAAGGTTCATAAACTTAATCCTTAACACTTGTCCTTGAATGGGTATGGTAGCAGCCATACTTGAAAATCAAACTTGAAGGTTTGGTTGAGTCTAGTCTCTGCATCTCTTTGATGGATTATGTTCTCTAATTAAATTTTAAAATTACTGAAATGGTTCTCTTGTATTTGGTATTTCAACTTTATGTTCATGCATAGAGGGGTAAACCATAACATGCCATGAAATTGTATAAAACAAAGTCTATCCAATAGCCTGTAAAAAATTTCACAGACAATCTATGCAATCCCCACATGGTATCATGTGACCTATACAAGACTTTAAACTCACCACATTCACAACCTAAATTCTTTCTTCACGTATTAATTAGAAAAATTTCAACAAATTCATGACTTAGCCAAAAGATTCCTCAACATATTTCAAGACATGAACCCCACTACCCTAAAACCCTATACCATCTTCTTGTAATGTCCCCAAGTTTTCGACGAAATGAATTAATCATTTAATTTTGCCTAAGTCTTAAATTATTGATTAAAAGGGGCATATTAAATAATTAATAATCGAGTTAAAAAGTGACTTATGAAATATTAAAAACATTGCCATATAAAATGTCACTTTAATATTTTGAGTGCAAAATTAAAGAGAAAGGAAATTCGCCACTTTAGGGCATGTTGAAAAAATACAAAAGGAAAATAGAGAGAAACATTCGCACCTTTTGGCGAACATACCTCTTAGCATTTTGGTCGGCCCTCTTGGTTTGGGGTTTGAAGAATTTACCAGCTCCAATTTCGGATGTGCAATCATCATCCCTAGTTGGATTCGTTGTGATCTTTTCAAGTTGCAGAAACGAGATAATCTCTCAGCTTCACGTCATCCATTGGGGCGCTGCATTGAGACAGTTTGGGGAAGAATTCGTGGCCGTATTTTGGGGGTTTCAGGTAGGGCGTTGCATGCATTCACAGGAGACACAGCCAGGTCGTGGGCGCTTAGAAGATGGAACAAATATGAAGGACATGATTCCTCCTGAGTAAAGCGCTTCAGGTTTGTGTGGAAATCTGGCTCGACCTTCAAGCTACAGGCTACATAAGCAAAAACGTGAGTTGTAGAAGCTGATTCGTGGCTTTTCACGGGAGGCAAAGCGTTGCACCAAGGCATTGAAGACGCCTCCAGGTCTGCACAACCACTACAGGTTGGAAATCGATACTTGACCTTGATATATTGTAATTTTGAGTCTGACATATGTTCATAGTTGTGTATACAAGGCTCATTGTGAGACACAATATGATCAGAAATTGTTGTTTGAACTACTGTCAATATTTCAATCTGCTGCAACAGACTTATTAACAGAACTGAAAACATTTACCTTACTTTACAAAGTGTTGATAACTATTTTCTGAGTTTACAAGTTACATGTGATAGATTGATACTACGTATCCCTGTCTAGTGAACACCTTGCGGTAACTGGGTGTAGTGTCCATCAAAAATTAAACTACTGTTCACCTATTTTGATGTAAATTGCTCTCAGAAAATTATATATAATTCTGCTGTAACTGCTGTTCATTCAAGGCTGTGCATCACCCGTGCTTGTTAGGGAGGCCTCCTTGTAGAGGTTGCCTTCCTAGTGTGTTTCCAATTTGGGCCTTTGTTGTGGAAAATCAAAGCACATTTCTGTATTGAGATGTATTAGCAGTCTGATTATATTTAACTCTGACATTACGTTAATGTACAACCCTTTGTTTGCCAATACCTGCATACATCGAAACACACTAACTTGTTAAAACGAAGAACATCAAACCAAGATGTAAATTGCTCTCAGAAAATTATCCTGCTGAACTGCTGAACGGCTGTGCATCACCCGTGCTTGTTAGGGGGCAGGTAGAGATGTTCCTAGTGTGTCCAATTTGGGCCTTTGTTGTGGAAAATCAAAGCACATTTCTGTATTGAGATGTATTAGCAGTCTGATTATATTTAACTCTGACATTACGTTAATGTACAACCCTTTGTTTGCCAATACCTGCATACATCGAAACACACTAACTTGTTAAAACGAAGAACATCAAACCAAGCAAACTGTACACCAAAAATACTCCATTCTGAGGGAACCAGCCAGAAAATTAGAGCCAAGGCTTCAGGGACAGGTCAGAAAATCAAGTCAGTGGCCCTTAGCCAACTTTCATAAAGTTGCCTCACATACTTTAATAATTGATGTGAAACCAAGCGTTGGAGCAGTCAAAGACAAAAATTTTGTTATAGAATCGATGTTGTTGTATTAATCAAGAGGAACGAGAGTTCCTTATATAGATTACAAGAGACAATGTTTCTAAAAGAAACAATCGTTAAGTTAGAAAAAGCAACGACAAGATGACCATTACGACATAAATAGAAAGATATTATTCTAATACCCTCCCTTAATGGTCATCATTCTAACTACCCAGAGAGAACAAAGAAGGGTACCCCCTTCTTCTCAGAACGTTGCTGCAACAAAAGACAAGAGCCTGCCACTGACTCTGCCACTTGAAATGAGTCTGCCACCAACCCTCCCAAAAATTGCAGAACTTCTGGAAATAACAACACCAACCGTCCAACCTAAAGTTGGAAAACTGCCCCTCCCTGTATCCAAAGACATACTGAGAACAACTGCTACGATTTTGAGGAAAAATCGGCAAACTCTCCAATCTTCTGCAAATGAGCATGACACCCCAGAATAGACTGTAAGAAACCAGATGTTCGGCCCAATTGCGACCAAAAAACTAACTGCACCAAACCACGATTTTTGAGGAAAAAATCACCAAACCCAAGATTACAGATTTTTTTTTTCTTTTACGGGACAAAAAAAATTTAAAAACCCACAACATCAATTGTTGGCTTCAAAAACAGAAGGTCTGGAACCCTAGCCGCCAGAACAAAGCTGCACAAAAACCGAGGCATAGAAAACGATGCACCCAAAAAAATATGAAGGCAACCCAGTTGAGATCTCGAAAAACCCACAAGGAATCTATAATTGAAAAAAAAAATTGGACATGAACCAGAGGGTCAAAACCCTAGCCGAAAACGCAGAAACCCTAGCCGCCATGAATAACCAGAAAATTTTAGAAGCCTAAAATTGTAGCTAGAGTCAAGACACAACCACCAGATGTTTCAAGTCTTCAAATCTTGGTCAAGATCCAAGCAAGAAAAACGCACCAGAAGAGAAGAAAAAATGCGGGCATAAAAAGATACCAAAAACACAGCCACAAATCTTCACGTCATGCCAATAAAGAAGGTTCATATGCCGTGTCAACAGAGATGCATGAGGATGAAGGTTCACAAATTGCACACCGCGCCAGAAAAAACAAAATCGCGTCTCAAAACACGGCCAAAAACACGTCTTCAAATCGCATCCAGGAAGAAAGCGCACGGGTAGAGACAAAAGAATCCTCTTCACAATAAAATGTGTCCACAGAAAGAAACAAAAGGCGCGCCTAGGATTTAGAATCACGGCCTTCAAACACACGAGCTTAGAAGACAAAGTCCCGTCGGTGCCCAGAGAGGAAGAAAAACGCACGCAAAACCTACGATGCGCGACACCCAGAGATAAATACACGCAATTTTTAGCCACAAAAATTGCAGAGAAAATAATGGCAGAAGAAGTCGCGGAAAAGAGAACAGAAATCCCACGCGAAAGAAACCGCAGATTACAAACATGCACTTCAAGCCTTGCACAGTTAGCAGATGTAGCTAATGTTTACACGTAGGGATGAGATAGTCTACATGCCTTCCAAGCTCTCTAGAATAAATTGAACCTTACACATCTAGTTCAATGGTAGTGTTGATGCGTGTTTTATGACACAACAAACATTCTAGAATAAAGAGTCCAAAGACGCTCTATCCCCTCTTGAAAAACTACCTCGTATGCTAAGATTGCAAGTAAGATCATACGGTAATTCCAATGTTTAAGATGAGTGCGGATAAGCTCTGTGGTTTGATGTGATTATGCTGGTAACACAAAGGGACTTACGCTAGGCTCGTTAAATTCACAATGAAGGTTTGGACAATGAAGCTCTATTATTCCGGTAGGATCAAAGAAACTAAAAAAAGAGAAGGGTTCAGAAGCACTAATCTACTCCTAAGAATATCCATGAGACGGTATTGACTCGGTGAAACAAATAACCACGCTTTGCTTCGCCACGCTCAACGACAACTACACAAAGGGGGTGCAATCTTCAAGGGAATGTGCTTATGATTTTCACGTAAGGAATAATTACCATCAGATCGAACAATAACTATCCAAACAGAAGTTAAGAATCCACAAAGTAGGCTCAGGCTAACTTTACGCATTGAACGAAAATCATCCGTTCAAAGAAAGTATGAGCAAAAAGTTTCACCATAAATCAATACTTATCAAATCTTGCATTCATCTAACATACATGAAATAAAATCTAAACTATGATGAGGGATAAGAAACATGACAACTCCAAAATAAGAGAAGCAATCACCATCGAACAATGCATGCATTACTTATTACTTTGGCAATCTTACAACAGTTGCTTATCTCAACATGTTTTGCAACATGCTCCCATGCTTTACAAATGAGGGGGTGAGCTCAATTTATAGGCTCCCCAATTACAATTCAGTGGCCAAGATTAATTTGGAATCAACGGCCAAGATTACAAATAAAACCGTAATTAGGGTTTGCTACCCCTCGACCAATGAGAAAATTACATTCGAGGACACTTGTCCTTTTTGCTAAATATGAACCGACAGATAAAATAGAAAGTTGTTGCATGTTGATCTGGAACAATTTGATTGGTCGGAAGATGACGAGGCGCCACCTCAACGTGCTGGATGTCTTCTTTGATCACTTTGTTCTTTTTCCATGTTCTTGCCTTAGAATATTTTTCTTGCCGATGACTTTATCCTTTGTGCTTCGATCTTGGATGGCTTTGGCTTCTTCTTCTCACCTCGCCTTGGAGCCCCTGTTTGGACTTGAAGTCATTAAGTCTTTCTTTCTGGATTGCTACGTGCCATGAATTTGGAGAGGAATTCCCTTGTGCCTTTGCCGCAGTGAAGGAAAATTGGATCTTTTCTGTAGATAATTTCCCATACTTAGCCAAATTTTGGCTACTTTGTAATACCTTCAAGATTTTGGCCATTTTGTGCTCAAATAAACTTCGCCGGTAGATTTGTCTTCAATTTCGAATTTGGCTTGCGTAAGTTGGATGTACTTGACGATGTGCCTGCCGTTGTCTTCATGATGCCAAACTCTTGACGGACTTCCTGTTGGTCTTGCAATGTGCAATGGTGGACTTCCAAGTTTTCTTTCATCTCCCTTCCGGTCGGACTTTACACTTTCTTTGCCATTTTCCTCGCCTTGTGTAGTCATCCACCTGCAGTAAAACGAAAAGAACTTATTTTAGATAACTTTTCAAGATAAGTTTTGAAAGATTTTTACAAATTTCATTTTCAAGCTTTTAACTTTCTTTCCGTCCAATTTCATTTGGCCACAAATTTCTTTCTTTTTTCAAAATTTATCTCGCCATGTCCAATTTTATTTGGCCATAAATATTTTTCGTCCAACATTTCCCTAGCTAAGTCCGACATTTCTCTAGCCATGTCCAACATTTCTCTAGCCACGCCCAACTTTACTTGGCCATAAATATTTTTCTTGTCCAAAATTATTTTGCCATGTCCAATTTTATTTGTCCAAATTCTCTTGATTTTCCACAATTTATCTTTCTAGACACTTTGGTGTTTGGACATATTTAACACTTTCCAAAGGTTTTATACTTAGGCAAAAATTTTAAATTTTCCTCACTTTCTTCTTAGCATGGTGGATTTTGGACTTTCTCTTGCCATTTCATTCTTCCTTGGCTATGCCTTAGCCATTTTTCTCTTTTACCTTGGGCGGACTTTCCACATTTTGTTGCCACTTTGAAACTATCCAAGGCGGACTTCCTTCATTTGGTTGCCATTTGACTTCTTTGTTGAGGGCAGACTTTGCTTAATAGCTTGCCATTTGACTTCTTGTTGGGGGCGGACTTGCATTGTTTCTTTGCTACTTACAAGGGCGGACTTTGACCTTTTCCTTGCCATCTAACACTTAACCAAGGGCGGACTTCCTCCTTATGCTTGCCACTTGACTTCTTGGCTGAGGGCGGACTTCATGCTTTTGTATGCCATTAACCATTCTAGCTGGGCGGACTTCAGCATCTTCCTAGCCACTTCATAGGGCGGACTTGGGCTTGTGGTTGACCATTGCCTCATTGACTAAGGCGGACTTCCTTGCTTCTTGCATGCCACTAACCCTATGTTGCTGGGCGGACTTTAGCACATGGATGGCCATTTCCTTATTGCCATGACGGACTTCCTTCAATGTTTAGCCATTTGACATTTATCTCAAGGGCGGACTTGGCTGATGGTCTGGCCATTTACCATTTGACTTAGACATTTCCCTCTTTTCCAAGGGCGGACTTCAGCTTGTGCCTGGCCATGGCCTCATTTCCTTAGACATTTTCTTCTTTTTTTATGGGCGGACTTCATTGATTGTTTGGCATTGACATCTTTGACCAGGCGGACTTCATCACATTGTTGGCCATTTCCTCATTGCCATGGGCGGAGTTTCCTAGTTGGCTTGCCATTTACCACCATGTTGCTGGGCGAACTTCATAGAAATTTTGGCCATTGCCAATTCTTTCTTGCCACTGGCTAAAGATTTTCACCATTGATGTGCCATGAATGTTTCAGATTTCTCAGATTTTCCAGACTTATCCATGAATTGCTCAGATGAATTTCTCAGATTTTTACATGTGCTTCAGACTTTTACCCATTTCTCGATGATTTCATGACTGGTTCTTCAAATTTTCAACCAATTTGTTGATGAATTGATCATCTTATCCACCATTTTCTGTGCTCTTTACCAGATTTCTTTGTGATTTTCCAGAATTTCTCACCATTTTTGAACAAATTTTCCAGATTTTTTGAACTTTTTATGTGATTTTCCAGAATTTTACCATAATTTCAAAAAACTTCGAATCGATTTTATGAGAGTTTCGTTGATCTTTTCGAACTTCTGAGTGGATTTTTGAAACTCGTGACCCTTCTAAAAATAGAAACTTTCTAAAAATAGAAATTTTCCAAAAATAGCAACTTTCCAAAAATAGACCCTAAAAAATAGGGATCCCAGAATTGCCCAAAAGTGCCAAAAAAGTAGGGTCCTAAAAAATAGGGGGCTCGGGGTGAGAAACCCTAAAATCTTGGAAGTGTCGGATTTGACTGAAACGACAATCGATCTTCGTCTCTCAGGCCTTCTAAGCGCGATGGTGTCGTTTATACATTGATCCAGGTTAAAATTGACTGACTCGATTCGGGTGATTGTTCAAAACTCAAACTCCTCATTTGCAAAAAGACTGGTGATAAGCAGTTGCGACGCCAAGGCAAAACCCAAAAAGCAAAAAAAACGAAGGGTCCCCATTTGTAATGGGGCGATGTGTGAAAAGGTCACAACAGGTAGGCACACAGCATGTTAGCCAAATTCATCTACACATGCTAGACCAATTGGCTTTTGTTTAGGAAACCTAGATCACCAGCATATCAGCTCATGTGAGAGGTCAATAACCCACTATTAAGCCTACACATGGCACGCACATGCACAAAATAACAAAGAAAAATAACAGATCATGCATCACACAATAAGTATAATAAAAAAAAATGTCAAAAGAGCTGCTCTATTCATCCATCATTTGCATGCATTGCTCAACCATACAGGATATGTACTAGCCTTTCTGCTCTATACCACAACTTATCTAACACACCTTACTACATCATGCAGCCATGCTCTCAAGTGAATAGTAGGCATGCTTATATAGATTTGCAAGACCCTCCTTTGCATTAATTGCTTTACACATACCCATTAGATAATTTATTCTACGCCCAACTACTTTTTCTATCCCAATGCAACCACTTGTGCCCAATTAATTTATAGAATCTTATTTACAACTTTTGTTTCCAACAATATCCCAGTACAATCATCTCTTTTGTCCTCAAAACACTTAGGTACGAAGAATAAAGAATCAAAAAGAATATCCTCGAGGTGGAGGGAAGTGTCAGTGCATGGTATAACTCTGATTAATTCAAGCAAAATACTCAACATGTGACCTCTTAAGACCTGCTGCCATTGTGTGTGCATAGCTGTAATGTTGACTTTAAGTTTGGATACTCCTGCAGTGAGGCACACAACTTCATTTATATAAGCGGGAGTGACTTGTGCAGCACTACTTTCGAGTTTAGCAACTTGTGTGTGAAAACTCTACACAATCCTAACCACGGGAAGTTGTGGCATGCAACAATTGTACCAACCTAAAACCTGAGAATTGTGTTCACCTTTTTTGCTTTCAATAGCTGCAAGTCATGCTTGCACCTAGTCATTGAATTAACTAAATTTGTCATCACTAAGACCTCAACCAACTAGATTTCCTATAAGTTCTCTAGCTCTTGGTAGTCAAGCACAAGTTGTTCAACATCCCAAGTCTACCATTTTTTTGCAACACTCAAAATTATCTGCTCCTACATATTATAAATATCAACACTTGAGATTTTTTTTTCAAAATGGTCACAAAACTAATCAAAACACTTATGTCTGCGCTGCCGTCACTACTTCTTGTGCATTGTGTGTTTCTTCTTCACAGGCTTGTTGTGTAGTCTCCTCTTGCACCTTCTACACAGCTTCTTATGCTTGTCTATTTTGGATAGCAGCCATTGTTGCTTCAGTTGCCACTACTCTTAATGCCTTGCCAAGATCCTAATTCCTAGCATGCTTATTAGCCCATTGGGCATGCAGCTATTCCACGATGGGCAGGTGTTGAAGCAAGGTTGCAAAGACTACACAAGGCACTGAGTGGTTCATCCAATGGTGCATTAGGAGTAGTGACAGCAATGCCAGGGGGCAGGATATTTTCATGTGCAGCAAAAATTTGTTGTTAATCAATGTGAAGAAAGCTTGAAATAATTTTTTTTCTTAAGTGTGCAAATCTCAATTTTATGTATACAACATTGGATTACCTATTATTCGATTATGTATGGAAGCATTTAACAACAAATAAAATCAGCAAACCAAAATATTGCAGCACATGACACTGGATTCACATGGAAAAACACTTTTGGGAAAAAAATCCACCATCAAAGAGACCACAAAGAATGTATTCATCTTCCACAATCATGTACATATTAAACACCCTTTCTCTACTCAATTTGACAACATTCTGATAGCATTTGTGTACTTGTAAATCAACCTATGAAACTACATGCATACAGGTTTGGATACAAAAAGTAAGTTTCTTGCAAGTTTGGAAGATGCAAAACATTATTGGGGGTTTTAGTTCTCATTACTGAGTAACAACTATCCCTTTCCCTTACCAACAATCCGCATAGTACTATTGTCACCAAGGAAAACTTCTCCATTGTAAGCCTTGTATGACAATAAACACTCTTACGAGTCATATGGTAGGAGCAACCTGAATCAATGAACCAAGCCTCATCACTAATAGTGAGCAGAAATAAAGAAAGCATCACTATCACTATTATCAGTATATTTTTCTATGGAGGAATCAAAGGATTTATTTTTGTTTTCACATTCCTTCTTTCCATGCCATTTATTTTCATAGTTCCAAGTTCCAACACTTAGCTCTGCTTTTCCCTAGGGTTCTTAACCCTCGTTTTGACTTGGATCTATCTTTCTTCTTATATTTGTTGGCATAACAACTAACACCTCTGGAGTGCAAGTTGGTACAGACAGCTATGCACACTACGTGATGAGTGCTCTTCAAATTAGGAGGGGAAGCTCCCTCGTTGTGCAGACAAAAATGCCTAGAAAGTAAACTAAACTATTTCCTATCTTTTTGTCTCAGCTGAAAGAGGCACAAGGTTTCCAATAAACTTCGAACGTTGCAGCCAAGGTTTTTCTAGTTTCGCAGGACCTAACTACAACTCAAAACTAAGTAACTTAACTATCCAGTCCCCTCAAGATATCAGAGCATGAGGAAACGGAGCAGAAATGATTATACAATAACTTCAAAGACAGGATTTCCAAGGAGGTGACGACACCTTTCTGAGGTGTAGGCTGAAAGAAAAGTTATTGGCAACAACACCAGTAAGATGAACTCTACTTCTGAATTCCCAAGGAGGTGATGGCACCTTTCCAAGGTGTAGACATGAAACAAAGCGCATTAAAACAATAACACCGAACGATTAGTCTTAATTATAAATTCCCAAGGAGGTGTCGGCACCTTTCCGAGGTGTAGATATGAAATAAGCTTATAAACACAAGAACATAAGACAATGATCATCCAACCAAAGTGAACAGATATAAAATAGCAATATTACAAGCAAATTTGGCTTAGCATATATTACTATCGCATGCAAAAGTTATTTACAAAAGAGCTAAAGCTCTTATTTATAGACATCAAAAGGTGTAGGGAACCCTAAAATCACCTTGAATCAACTACAATCTTGCAATGCATGCAAGATTATTGCTAAACCCTAATAAAGCAAACTATACAGTTAACTGGAAAGCTACCATTAGTTAACTGGTACATTTAATCTAAATAGACATGTGCAAGCATGCACATCCTTATTGAAAGCAAAGTTAACTGGAATACTACCATCAGTTAACGAAAACCCTAAACATAACTCCAAGTGAACATAGATAGTCCTAGAATAGATATGCATGAGATGTGAGACAATGAGTTAACTTGGAAAGAAGCGTCGAGTTAACTGCTATGTTTAATGTCTATCCTGAGAGGTGGGAACTGAAGTCTACTAGCCCTAATTTCGAACAACTCACCCCTCCACGAGGTTGTTGGCTTTTTCACCATCTGGGGCATTGATACTCTTAACTGTTAATTCATCGCTTGCCAGCAACTTGAGCACTCTTGGAAATCTTTGCACACTCAAACTAGCACTTCACTGACTGGTAACTCCGATGGCTCCGTAACTGAAGTGATGGCCACTGTTTCGTCTACAGCTTGACACTTCTCACATTTTTCTCAATGTAGAAGTGTTGCATGACGAAACTGCAAAGTTTGACTATGAACCCTCTGATTGTGAACTTGCACATGCAGAATTCCAACAATATCAACCCTTTAAACCGGCCTTGGAAGACAATCAGCTATTGGCATGCAACCGTATGGACTTGAATGACTACGCCTATCAACCCTCCAAATGCACTTGATACAAATCGGTGTCAGCTTTTCAGATGAAATCATGAATTAAGACCAATTTGGTATTGAATTCAATCTACGTGAACTGCACTTTGAAAAACTCACCTGTTGACTGTGAACACGGCTATATTCTGATAACTTTTATGGAAAGCTAAAAATAGCCTATCGAAGGACAATTTTCACGAAATTTTTTTGAGATATGGGTATTGTCCAAAAAATGATTCTAAGACAACCCAGAATGTCAAATTTGCAAAAATTTGACTTCTACTTGACCATGCAAGGAATTTTTAGTTAAGAAAATTAGAGCCTTGAAATTAATGCTCTGAAGTAAATTTTCCTGAAAAATTCTAGCACATGGGTTTTCTTGAGGAAGCTATTCTGAATTGACTGAGATGATTCGTTTTGTCAAAAGTTGCCAATTCTTCAAACATGCAAAAGAATTTATGATGAGAAATAGAAGAGCTTAAGACAAAAGAAAGAAGTTTTTATGTTCCACTTCTGCAAAAATTGCCATGCATGTCTAAAGTCTGCTAATTTATTTGGACTTGTACTTACAAGAGAATCTATAAACTGATATCTTTGATGCCTCCGAATGTTGAATGTTGAAGAATTTGCCCACACAAGTGAGAAAATTCGCTTTGGTCTTCAACTGTGTGAGAGAAGAATGGACGCCATCTTGAATAAATGGAAGAATTATTTGCTTAATGGCGCCACTCTCAGCTTTAAACCCTGACTAACATAAGAAAGGTTCTAATTGGACCCCCTCCACTTGAACTAATACTAACACAAAGTCCCGGATTACAAAATAATAATAAAATATTCAGTTAGCTTTAATATGCAATTTGTAAATTAAACATGAAATAGGCACCAATAATTAAATATTGAGGAAAATTGCCATTTTAAAGCTTTGCATGCAAAAGCTTGAAATTAAATATTATTTTATTCAATTGGCAAAAGCTCAACATACCAATTCCGGAAAGTCAAAAATTAACTCTCAAGGCGTCCGTTTGCACAAGTTAAGAGATTTTTCACTAACTTCCTACTTTATAGCTGACTGCAAAGTTATGCTTGGCTATGTTTAGCACTGATTTCTGGGTGACTGAGTGAGGCTGTGACTGAGCCAAGATATCCATAGTGAAACCTATTAAGCAAGGATGAAATGTCTGCTAGGAGATGCAACTACTAAAATCAATGTTTGACACCTCAAAAAATTAGGCGCCTTTGATTAAATTGATGTTGATTCTCCATACAACCATTTCTCCATTTTGCCATCTGACTCTTCGAACTATCACTGTCAGTAAACGATGAACCTTGCTAACTGGATGATAGGTTCATTGCGTGACTAGAAGAATTCCACAACCAATGACTGTATGGAAGGCATCTGAAAGCTGCATTAGGAACCCCAAAAGTATAACAACCTTTCCCTTGCGTAAATTAATTTTTTTCAAATTTCACTTCAATCATATAAAAGTAACAAGTGACAAAGACATTTGCAATAAATTCCTCCTTTCTTCATTGATAAATTTATACAAGTTACAATATATTTCCATATGAATTCCATTTTCATTGTAAATATAAATCACAGTACGAAAGTAATACAATTACATACATAGCTCGTAAGCTTTTGCACAAATAGAAGTAAGAAGGTCCAAGAGTTCGTCCTTTCAAATCTTGGTACATCGGCTGCTTGCTGTAGAGAAACATCACTCGAGCGCACTTTTCCGCCAACCATGGACTTATAATGCGGTCCTTCACACACCTGTCGTTAGATAGATGGCCCTCCCTTGAAAGAAGAGATTGGTAGGGTATCCTTTAACGATTACCAACTAAGCATAGTGTTGTGTCCTACACAACTAGAACCTTGCTATTTCACAATCTCAAACTAGTACTCGGATCACAATGAACTGACAGTGTAGTCTCAACTATCTCACATCTATGTGGCAGTCGTACATTTCACTACTTTGGCCAAAGTATTCTCATTCAGTACTTTGAATGAAGGTCATCTATCATAAACACTACTCAGGGCTGATTTGACTTGAGGCTTCCTTACACATAAATCCCCTTTTATGATAAATGAACTATTCCCTTAAGTTCTTTTCACATAAATCCCCTTTTATGCATATCTAGTAAATGTTTTGCTTTATAGTTCTATTCTTTAAAAACTAAGTAAAATAAACAAACACAAGATAATAGAAAACAACTCTCAAATTGGAATTACAAAATGAAGAAAATACATGCCTGTATTTAAAAGCTTCTCCTTTCAAAATTGTTCTTCCAATCCCTCTTTGAATCAAGCTGCCAAAATCTCAATGATTTCTCACTCTGTAACAACTCCCTATCAATCTAATCTCAAAAGTGTATTCTCCACTAATTCCTTACTCAACACAAAACTCACAATGGTATCACTCTCAGCTTAATTTGGGAAATTCACCGTTAATGGCAATTGCTGGTAAAATCACTGTATTTTCCAACTCAGCAAAACAAAGTATGCAAACAGCTCAACGAATTGGAGAAAATGCTAAACTTGGATTGCACAAGTGGTAGAAAGTAAATGGCATGGTGTCTATATTTATAGGCCCGAAATGCAACAATTTTCCACTTAAGAAGGCATGTTGGATGACAACACATAGCCCAGAAATATTCAAAAGAAGTCTTGGCGGGTTTCTAAACCCTTACTCATCAAAAATGGAGGTGATTCGTCATTATTTGAGCCAACAAATCATGAATAATTCAACTCAGAAAGGGAGAAATGCCACCTACAGGAACTCATCTGTTTAGGCGCCCATGAAGAAATGACTCACCATTTTGTGAATCGGTCAAGGCAAAACTCCATACACCTCATCCCTTCTCTTGCTGCATCACCCATTTTCCAGCTGGATTTGAGTTTCTCTTCCCAAGAGAATCACTCCTCCTAGGTGCATGAGTTTTCAGCACCATGTTTCTTCATGACAAATGTTTTCTTTTATTTCCTCTTTGCTTTCATTTCGAATAGTTTCCTAAAGTCTAAAATGAAATATTTCCCTTTGGCATGCTTTGCCAAATAAGTTTGATTCAATTTAAAGACATATTATTTCATTTCAATGATTTAATCAACTTCCAGAGTTCTACAAGAAATGTTTAACTTTGACTTCTAAATAAAGTCTCCCATTTCTAAGTTTCGATTTCCATTTAACACTTTATGATATTCAAATAAAGTGCATTTTAAAACTTTATCGATTTCCAATCTTTCATTTCAAAGAGTAACATATATTTATATATTTATTTTATTATATAATATTATTATTATAGTCCAAAATATATTAACATATATATTAATATAACCATAATAATATTATATATAATTCCATAATATATAATTACACATATATATTATAGATATATTTAACAAATATATCAATATATCGTGAGCCAATTAGCAACCCGATATATAAATAAATATATATACGTTTTAATGTAAAAGTCACCAAGCAATAATAATCTAATATTATTAATATCCACATAATCGTAAAACCATATACAGATATATACATAATCATCACTTATAAATGCATATAGAAGTAAACACGACTCCTAACGCAAACACATAAGCCTATGGATGACTTATCAAGACCAACTTATCTAACCTGGTTACTTAGTCTAAGGAATGTGTGTGTATGCTCAAATGGTTCTCGTTACTGTTTACTCAACCAAGCTCCTCCCCAGTGATATTTCTCCTCTGCCTGGAGGAATGATCCTCTTTCCTGCACATCATGACACGACAACGGAAGTCATATGCACAAAACAAAGCAATATACATAAAACATCACAAAAGTTAGAATAACACTATTCCATAACTTATATGCCACATTCATTCAAGAATTACATCAACATAAAATGAGACAATCATTAATGTACAATGCTCATATTGATAACAAGGATAACATGTTTTATTCATCTAAATGATTCCATCATTACAATTCATTGCCCTATGCAATAGTAGCTATACAATCAGGGTGTAACAAGAAGCTCGATACTTTTAAGAAGACTTACATTTTCCAGTAAACGATGAACCCTACTGATTGGGTGATAGGTTCATTGCGTGACTAGAATAATTCCACAACCAACGACTATATGTAAGGCATCTGAAAGTTGCATTAGGAACCCCAAAAGCAAGGGCGCCCCTAGCCTGTGAAGGCACAAACACCATTTTGTCAAAAGTGTAACTTTCATCCAAATACCCTACTTTGACCCCTAACACCAGGAGCTGGAGTGCTCAGATTTGCGCACCATCTGTCTCTCTGCGTAGCTAGATCAACCTGCAAGAGATGTCTGGATGCGACGAAGCAAGAAAACTACTTCTAAGACCTCAAAGAGAAGGGCGCCTTTTTCAAGGGGATATGTATTCTCTATACTTAGTCATTTTTCTGGTTATCTGATTTCATCAACACTCTACACTGACCTCTCACGTACGGGCGTTTAAAAAATCCCAAAGGCTGACGGTCGAGCTCGTTGGATAGCTGGAGTAATTGTGCACAAGTCTCGTGAAGACTGCGAAAGCTAAAAACTCCATATGACAGGCCTAAAGGCTGAGCGCCCCTGGCCTACAGAGGTACAGGGGTGTAATACTATATTTCTCCACCCTCTGATTTATGTGTCTGGTAGAATCTCCACCACGATCACTCAGAATGTCGGATTGACTCGCAAACTAATGCGTTGCAAAGCTAGACTAGATTAGAAAAGATCTCAAGAAGACAATATCTGCAAACTCAATGATCTGAGGGGTCAAATTCAAGGGCGCCCCTGGGCTATAGGGGTGCAGAAAGCTGTGAACTGCCAATCCTTTGTGACATGCAACCTCTCGTGCCTTCAACTTCTGACCTCAGTTGCTAAAGTTCTGCAACTCAGATGACTTTGCCGGATAGCTCGTTGGAAAGCCCATGTAATTCTGAAGAGATTGAATGTATTTGCAAGAAAAAGAAACAAGATCTGGGCCTTCAAAGAGAAGGGCACCCCTGAGCTATAGGGCGCAGATTTGTTTTCTACTAAAAATCTTCATCTATTTGATCTCTGTAATCACCGTTCTGGCCATTGAATTGACCTTGTAGGAGTAAAATCTTGTCGTGAAGTGCTTCTCCATCATCACACGTCTCGCTCTGAGTCCCAAGTTTAGGTTCTGAGCTCCAAGTATTGACCAATTGCTACTAACGACTGACATGACACTGACGAAAGTCCATACTTGACTTGCCCAAAAACTGTATTTTGACATCATTCAACAAAGTTTAGACTCTTTAAAGAAAAATGCCTTAATGAAGCAAAAAAATTGGTTTGGGTAGAACAATATCCACTTTAGACCCAACTTTGTCCTTGGGCCTTCCCCAAACATGTAGGGTAGCCTTCAAGCCATCTTCCATGGATTTTTTCTTATCTCCTCTAAAAGAAAAGTAGCAATAAGACCTAACATTTACAACTCTACACCACTACCATGAATGGCAACAATTGATTTTCCCAAGTATCAAGTAAAAAAAAAACAAGATACATTTATCCTCTTCTTTCATTTAACATCTATAGCAAATAGCCAACTCAAAAATCAAATTGAAAGAATTTCAATGATCTGTAACTGAATCACAATCTTTTGTCTTTAAAAAATACAAACATCCTTTGAAATACAATTTCTAAAAGAAGAGGATGGAGTGGGGATGTTCTGCCCCCATTTCCCTACGGCCTAAACCCAAAGGATGCCTCCCAAGCAAACACTAAGGCAATCCCACCTTTAGTTTTTGTTAGGGTCCTCCATGTAGCCTTAAATAAAGTTGTGGAAACTCTACCTAATTGAGAGGTTTGTCCCTTGCTCTTTCACATTAGCTTTCTTAGTTGATCACTAAATAGACTCACAAATTTTGACCTCAACGCTCTCTTGTGGAGAGAACCTAAGGAATGGGAAGCTTGAACATGTGTTGCTTGACATTGGTAAACTCCTCAAGAGCCATCAAAAGTACAAGATTTATCACACTCAAGGTGCCAATGAAGCTATAGACTTTTTGGCAAATGAATCATTCTTTTTTGATCTGACATAGGGGTAAGCTAGTAATCTATAGATCCTCCTCTATGATAGGCTCAAATAGGCCTTCTATTTTTTCTAAATATGACAAGACTAAAGGGGCATAAGTGGTCAGAATGGTATCCTCATTTTCTCATTCAAAGCTATGTCCCAATGCTAATTGATTCAATAATGGGTGGTGGATTCAATCATGAGTGGCAGATATTTTGAATACTTGCACACCCACAATCAATAATGGATGTTTCTATCTATTACGACCGTTCCTTTCTTTAATACCTCTTTACTCTTGTCTTGTCTATGGAGGAGTGTCTAGCAATTCACATGTGTGGGCTAGATGTACGAAGTGTATTTTACAAAGGTAGGTAATTTCTATTGTTCTCAATTTCATTTTAGTTCATCATTGGTATATTTGATCCACTTCGAGTCATGTTAAGACAAGCGCTCACACTGGCACGCTAGACATGTTGCACAACTCCACACCATGCTACATAGCACCAACACTTAAAAATTCCACGTCACCACCCATAATGCCTCAAATCCACAACTCCACAGCAAGAAATGGGGATCATCTAATGCAATTCCACATCCCCTACATTGCTCAAGTGAACCATTTAAATTTGTCACACATTGAACTTCATATAAAATCACACCATATCAAACAACATTTGCAACATTAGCACACATGTCCATGCAACAACTATGTGGAAAAAAAACCATGTACTTTTCAAAAGATGAGCAATAAGTTGTGTTGGTGATATGAGTTGTAGGTCCCAAATCCCTAAGCCTAGATAGTCTCCCAAGTGTGAAGGGTGTCAAACCTAGGAAGAGCACCATGAAACATGTAATCAGGTTGGGCAACTAAGAACCAATTGTTGTGGTGGGTAGGATTTCCTTCATTTCTAACTCTATTGAACCATGGGAGGGCTTCTCTAAGGTACTGCAATAGATATCACCACATAAACTATATATTTACCCTAACATAGACCATACCCACTACATAGTCCAATCCTATTTTGGTCATCACTTCATGCTTTATATGTTGGTCTACAATATTCAAGGTCAAACACCTTTTTAAAGTAGATAATCTGCCATACGAGTGTCTAAAAATGTGTTTTATAATAACCCCTTATACTATTACATATATTCAGGCATGGCAATGAGATCACACTAAACTAGATTAAACCATAGCAGCAAAAATATTTTGGGAAAAAAATTGGCAAAGCAAAAGTATAAGATTCTTTTGAGAAAAATAGAATTTAAACAAGAAAAAATTGGATTTAAAAAAAATGTAGAAAAAGGGACAAAAACTTGTTTTTGAAATTTAAAGGCATTTACACATGGAGACATAGAGAGAAAATAAAATTGAAAGTTTAGCCCATGAATTGTAGTATATAGATTTTTGTTGTTAATATATAGAAAACAAAAAATCGTGAAAATCGGAAATCGCCAAGTTTGCCAATTTCCTCACCCATTAAATTGTGTTTTTTATGTAAGAGACCAGGTGTCTCTCAACCCCAACCCCAACCCCAACCCCTGACGGAGAATGCTAGTTTCTTTTTTGTTTTTTTGATGTTTTGTAGTTTTTTTGTGCAATAAGGGTTTTTGCGATTTTTGAAAGAAATGCTTGAAAAATATTTAATAAATTCAAGATTGCAATTCTGAAGTAAATCAACTCTTAAACTGATGCCAAATGACTTTATTTATCTTGCAGACTGATTACAATAATGGCTCTATGATCTACAAGTAGAAAGGCAAACATGCATGGTAAAAAGCAGCTGATTTATGAATCAAAAACCTGGTTTTATTTGCAGTAAAGCGCATAACTGAGAGAAAATTAGACTAGCAACAAATACTTCAATCTCCTCAGCAAAATTGACGCCTAACACGTTTGCAAGTAGAAGCGACCAAGTTTGAGTGGATGGAAGCTGAAAAAGCAAGGCATTTCTCTCTTGCATTCACACGCCTGAAAGCTAATGTAGTACAGCCATGGCAGCAACAAGCATGCTGTATGGCTAAAGGAAGAAAGGCTTGAGATCCGGCAAATAAGGATTGAAATTGATCTCCCTTGAATAAATAGATTCTTCTTCAAACCCTTACTTATTTTCCTCTGTAAGCACGAGTGTAAATTCTGAACAAGCTACCCTGTTAGCAAGCTTCAACTGGTATTTCACAACCTTAGTATGCTTGATTCAAAAGAGTTGACATTCTCCAAAACCTGATTGCAAAAACCCTTGTTTCTCCAACTCCAAATGTTCTCAGAGATAAAAGAAAAAATTAGAATAATCAATCAATAATGAGTTCTATTTTGTCTCTGAGAATTAAATACCTCTTCTAAGAGGCTCGACCCCCAAAAAGCAACCTTGAGCATTTAATAATAAACTTTTAATAATAATAATTAGCCCTCAAGACTTTGGAAAATTAATCATCAAATGGGGCATCCACTTTAATGAGTTATAAATGCTCATTTAATAATATTAATTGCCCCTCTATTATAAAGTAGTAAAATACTTTATAATTAGCCATTAATAATTAATATTTCAATAATTGACTTTATAATATAAAGTCACAATATTAATAATTCTCCAAATATTATTAAATGCTCAAATATTCACTGTCTACTCAACCAACTGCCAAACTGGGTCAAAACTGAGGTAGCCCACTAAGCCAGGTGCCCTACCAGAAATAGTAACCCCTAATGGCCCGACTTACTATAAATAGTAAGTGCCTGATAATCACTCTGTAAGACTTTGCAAAGGCACAAACCTGAATCAACTGATAGAGTAAGGTTCTGAAACTCTAGATAACTGCCATGGACAACCCTCTAATAAAACCTGTCAGCCTATGAGGGTCAAAATGATAAGCTCACTCCTCAACAATGTCAGCTAAAACAGGGACATTACATTTTAGCAAAATCATTGACCTACAACTTTCAACAAGTTTTTGGTGTGTAAACATGTCAAAATTAAGGTAAAATCACCTACTTTACATGCACAATTTATACACTATTGAGCCCATGACTAGCATTTATACACATTTTTGTGCGGCATATTTAACATTTTGTTTGCATGGTGTTTGCAAAGGATATTTTCATACATTGTAGTTTTAAATGAAATTTGCATTCCAAGAGCTAAAGTCTAGTTTGTAAAATCTAGAGTGTGGAGCATTTTTACAATTTGTATATGTGTCCGCAACTCTTATTTTGATGACAAATTTTGGATTTAAAAGGCTTATGGTTCACTATTCTTGTGCCATTTTAATTTCATTTGAAGCTTGGAAATGGATCACAGAGTCCAAAGTCTAGATCGAATGTCAAAAAGTTTTTGCACATTGCAAATGGCATTTTCAACCTGAAGTTCAAATTTGCATTACTTGTTATTTATCTCCAAAGCCTGAGACAACCTTGGAAAACAAATAAAACATTCAATCCTAATATCTAATCTTCAATCTCAAAAATGCTTCTAGAAAATTTTTAAACTTTAAATTTTAAATTAATTTTATTTTTTAATTTTCCTTGATTTTTAAGTTAATGGTAAGTGAAATATTCCGAGCCAATTTTTTTCGATTTTAACAATTTCAAATTACAATCAATGCACCCGTTAAGGTTAGAAGATAAACCAAAACGTGCAAAAGCAACTCTAACCAGAATGTACACCAGGATCCCGATGTGGGCAAGGTGTGAGCATTGGTCAGAGGATCTGAAAACAAAATGCTTATTCTGTAACTCTAACCAAGAATGGCGCCGATGATGGCGAGCATATGGTCAGAGGATCTTCTACTCTAATTGCGGAAAGGGAACTCGACACCAAGTATGTGCTACCCAATCCAGAATGGAGTGAGGGGCGACCATATGGCGAAGTGATTACAAATAACAAAGCTTGAAAATAAATGCTGAAAGCTGAAACTACTCAACACCCAGAATGTGCTTGCTAACCCAGAATGGGAAGTAGCTACCATAGGGCGGAGATAAATCTATTACAAAACAACTTCAATGAAAGAGAGTGTTAAATATCAGAATTGAGCAATAATGTGAATGACTGCCAGTACTACTGTCAGTTTTACAAGATAAGAATCAATCGCCTGCCAATATCTTAAGAATCTGAATGATTAGCATTACATCATAGAGAACTACCCTTATCTTGGATAGGCATGCCAAAACAATAACACCTTCAAGGAGCAATACAATAATTCTGATTTCTGTTACAAATCTGCTCTTAAAAGGAATAAACAGCAATCTATGGAAATGCTCATATGCTCATATCTCACTAACAACTTGCTCAAATGGCATGATTTCTGATGCACAATACTCTTCTTATGATGGCGCCCAAACTAACACCCAAAAACAGACCCAAAATGCAACTAATAATTAATGCACGAATTCCAATGCAACTAAATGGTACGGCCCAGCTGAAAGGGGCGATTTTCTTTTAAAAATTAATGCAAGCTCTAAAAATTCTACAACTTTGAGAATAATGGCGCCTAAGCCTAGCAAAGACAATGGGTTAATACCCAGAACAATATTTTTGATGTTTTTTGACTTATGATTGAAAACACGAATCTGCTGTATTAAATAATGCAAGAAGCTGAAAACCACTAACATGCCAATCAGATCTAACAATGCAATAAGCTGAATACAATGCACGAACTAAATGCAACTCACAAGATAGACTGAATCACCACTAGTTGTTGTCTTGCAAACAAGAAGCGATGCCCGAGCTAGGAGGCCTTCATTCCTCGAAGCAAACCCAGAGCCAAACCGGCAACATAACAGTACTGTAGACCAAAGATCCGAAATGATGCTCAAAGCCTTCCTTTTATAACTTCCTGTTGACTTCTCGAAACCCTAAAATCCACTTCAATGTCAAAAGCCTAGCTCTTTCTCCAAGATGGCGTCCTTTTTCTTTTAAGCTCAACTTTGATATTTTAAATAAAAATCAATGCTTTGATTAGTGCGCCCACCTTATACTTGTTTTGACCTTGGTAAATAATAAATTAATCTTTAATGAGGCGCCACCCTCAAAAAGACCACTTTTCAAAACAACATAAAGTCAATAGACTAGGCCAAGGGGGGGTCAACGTTAAATTATAACATTAAAACGTGACTTTAATAAAATAGCTCAACTTATCTCTCCAACTGCGCCCCGAAGCCATCAATGAGCAAGCCAACTGATCAAACTGACATAGGAAGTCAACCATGCTGGACCCAACTGTTAAACTGCCAAAAATAGAATTTACTAAAAATAGTAAATTCCGGAAAATGCCCATAATGTCGAGATGAACACACCACTGCGAAGCTCTTTGAAAACCCAGAAAGAATCCGCCCTTGGAACCACCAACTCCGAGCAAAGACATCCTCAAAAATATGAAACCCTAATTGTACCTTCCGACTAGCCTCCGGGTTTCCAGAAAAAGGCCAACGGTCACTGAGATGATCAAGATTGAGAAGGGGACATTACAGTAAGTAGCCGGTTTTGGTATTGGTTCGGGTTCAAGTTCGGTTTCGAGGGTTCGGTTCACTAGTTCGACTAATTTTTTTTATTTTTTTTTGGGTAGGGAAGGAGCTCAGTTCGTTAATACAAAAAACATGTATATATATATATAAAAATAAAATAAAAAATTTGGGGGGCGGAAGGGGAGGCTTGGTTCGTTAGTACAAAAAACATATATATATATATATATATATATATAGCCTAGAAGCATGAATTCGGATTAGACTATCACATAACATCATATAAACAGCAAAACCACCATAAACTTGAACGTCATTTAAAATATGCATGATAAATATTCATCATTCAAACTTCAAGTTCAATATTGCAACACTTTTAAAGTTTTAATCATCATATGGATTCTGTAAATCATCAATATCAATGTCAACATTGACGTTAGATGAAGTAGGAAGACTAAATGAATCACAAGTAACTAGATGAATCACAAGTAGTGCCAATGGCACCATTACTAGCACTATTATTGTGCCCATGTTGTTGTTGGATATCGAACCCATATGCAATATGGTGGGAAGTGGAAGCATCCAAGTTAGTATGCTCTAGCTCTATATCCCGCAACTTCATCTCCCCTTCCTTGTAGTCAAGTTGTTTGTGTGAAAGGAGACGCAAGTTGGAATGCACATATACTAAGTTCTCCGCTCTTTTTGAGAGCAATTTATTGCGCTTTATTGGGTGGATGAAAGAATATGTGCTCCAATTCCTCTCAGATGCAGATGAACTAGCAACCTATGAAGACAAAGTAAATAATTAAAGTTATATATTA
Source organism: Sequoia sempervirens (assembly GCA_007258455.2). NCBI lineage: Eukaryota > Viridiplantae > Streptophyta > Pinopsida > Cupressales > Cupressaceae > Sequoia > Sequoia sempervirens. The sequence goes on from VDFB02224910.1 coordinate 56,413, forward strand.
TAAATTTTTAAAAAATTATAAATTATAAATGAAATTATGAAACTTTTAAATCTAAACTATGAAAATTTATTAAACTTACTTGTCATAAAACTTTGATTGCAAGGGACTGCAAATGTTGGAAGTATTGTCCATGGAAGTACCCACCAAATATGAGCATCCTTTAAGAACCTACCACGAAGAACATCAACACCTAGACCATTTGAGTGCACAAAATCAATGAACTCATTCATGACTACACCTCGCAATTCAAGATCAGGGAAGAGTCTCATGAATGTTGCCTTATACCCTTCAGCCACTTCAAAATCTCTATATGGAGGAAGCCTTCCTAGCACTGAAAGAATTTGACTATTGTAGTATTTTGGAGTCAATGCAAAGGCAAGAAGGTGTAATGGAGTTGTCATTTTGTTCCATCTTTCTTCAACAATTGTTTGCACTTGTTTGAAGAAAGTCTCTCCAAGTTCTTGCTCTTTTGCATTTATGGTGCACTTGATCTTCTCGAGCATTGAGTCTATACCATCATATATCTCTCCAATGCATGGCTTGTCCATGTCAGTATAGCAAGTCATACTCAAAATGGGCTTGGTGAAACTAAGGAGATACTCCACACAATCCCACCATGAGTCATCTAATATCATGTTCTTAATTTTTGTTGCTCTTTCAATGCTGCTTTGCCTCCATATAGACCAATTGTTGCTAATCACCATGCTAGAAAGTGCCTCTCTAACTTTCACAAGTCGTCTCAAGATGATTGTGTTAGGCAAAGCAGGTTTCTGGAACCTATTGTAAATTAAAAATAATAATTAAAATTTAAAAATAAACTTTAAAGAAGAATTAGAATACACAATCAAATTATGAAAATGTAAAGATTACTTCACTTACTTTCAATATCTCCAATTTTGAAAATGATTTAAAGATCCCTTGAGACAAGTGGTGGTTGGTGATGAACATCTGAATGTCCTCATCCTTTGCATACAATTCTTTGATCCATGCAATTTTATTTCCAATCTTTTGCAGCATAAGATTGAGTGAATGGACCGCACAAGGTGTCCAAAAGATATGTGAATATCTTTCCTCAACCAACAATCCTACAACTCTACAATTCTTGGCGTTGTCCGTTACAACTTGAACAACGTTACGGGGTCCCACTTCCTCAATAGTTGCAATGAGAATATGTCATGTCCCCGAAATAGCGACACTAAAAAAAATTTCAATATTGAAACACAAATAACAAAATCGAGTAAAATATAAAAAAATAAGTAATTACAATTTAAATATTAGAATCCTAAATATTATGAATAATATTATAATTGATAATACAATTATCAATTAGACTAAATTAATATTTACCATCAATGATACTTGATTATGATCATGCCTATGATTTATAAATAAATAAATATCATGTTTTATAGATAAATAAATATTCACAAGTAATTACAAATAAATAAATACAAATATTAAAAATATATGCATGAATATAAATATTGACCATTCCAATATTTAAAATTATTATAATATAAATATATATAAAAACTAATGTAATAAACATAAACTATATTAAATAAAATATTTAAAATTATAATAATATGCAAGGGGATTAACGGCAGCAATCACTCAATAAAAGGATAGGGGACTGTTTTATAAAAGCACCGATAGAAGTAAGACGGAGATTTGATAATGCTCATTATTCCCAATAAAAATAACATATGGACAGCGATTAACATTTAGTTAATAGACATGACTCTTAGATGCCTTCAAAGATCACGTCCCTTAACCATATATGGGTATTAAAGGAGAGATAGCTTCAAATCAAAAAGGAGGGTGGCGGATGGAATGAAAAAAGGAAACATAAAGGCAGAAACATGAATAGAGATTGTGGACAGAAATAAAGTGAATATTTCTGAGTAGTAAATATTTTAATATATTATTATCATAGAAATATATATATATATATATATAAATAAATATATATATATATATAGAAAGTAAGTATATGTAAAGGTAATTAGATTAATTAGTCATAGATATATATGTATAAGGACATATAGATAATATGAATAGATAATAATGATATTTGCAGCAATTATTCAGGCATATAAGAATGATGATTCTCTAACATAGACATAAATAGATTATGTATCTTTATGAATTGTCCTCATCCTATGATCATTCCAATATAAGATTGAAGGAGGCAAGTAAGGAATCAGAAAACGAGGAGAGATACAGCAACTTAGGTGATGTATTCACTTAGCAATAATATTTAGCATATTTTGAATAAAAGAACTAGATATTGTTAATTTGATTATTGATATAATGACATCCTTTAATCTTATCATAATAAGAATTATCATAGGAAATGATGAACTTAAAGAACCATTGGCAAAATGAAAATATATTTGATTATAGGCATGAAATAAATCTTGGATGAATGCAAATATATCTGATTGTTTAAAGATTGTCTACTATGTGCTTGTAAACCTATTAGGATGGACAAAACATGGGTGAAGTTGGATTGCCTAAAAACCCCACTTTCAGCCCCTTAGGCCCTAGACAAGGGATTGGGCTTTGCAGCCCCTTAGGCTCTTAACAAGGGATTGGGCTTTGCAGCCCCTTAGGCCCTTGACTAGGGATTGGGTTATAGAAAGATGGGGGTCCCACCTAGGTCTCTGCCCCTTAGGCCCAAGATACGGGATTGGGCAAGAGAAGGTGGTAGGCCTTAGGCCACTTGGACTCTATGGTTCCTCTCCCCTAATAGGACGAGTGTCTTCTGAGGTGTTACCATGAGTGGAGTATGCAGGTACTAAGCCCCTAGGCAAGAAGGATTGTGATGGACAACCTCTTGAGTTTACATGAGGGCTTCAGGGCGGATCCACCTATGGCACTCCTCTTATGTCTTCATTAATTGATTTATGTTTATGAATATATTGTGGATATCTAGATATTATTGCTAACAGATATGTGTATGTGGAAATGTTTTTAAATTGGTGAATGCAGATTTCAATCTAGGATTATTTCATTAGAGAAACACATTCCTTTTGGAAAGAAGAAACCCTAAACCTAATCAACAATCGAATTCTAGGGCAAACAAGCAAATACAAGAGCAAGGCTAGGTAAGGGACATTCTTAGAATATTAGCAAAAAATTGTCCATCTTTTACTTTCCCCTCACAATCCACAGCTTTCAAAAGCATTACCCTTTTAGGAGACATCGCTATGACATTGATCAAAGGCCAATTTTTTGAGTCCTTCCAACCATCTGAAACAATGGACACATCTGTCTCAACCCATGAATCCATTATGGGCTTCAATGAGTCTTCAACCAACACAACCTCCTTTTCCAATAAGGTGCCACACACCTTCTCATAACCCGGGCCCTTGTACCCTTTTGGATCTTCATCAACTGTTCTCAACATCTCTTTCCAATATGGAGAACGAACAACATTAAAAGCTATTCCATTTGCATATATGCATCTTGCTACATTTTGGTGGGAAATGGCTCTACTCTCATTTTGAAATACAAGTTCCAAAGGCCCCTTTGTTCTTTAGTTTGCAATATGTTGTACACTTTGAGCTTGAGAATCCAAAGTGGCCATAAATGGGTGGTCTTCTACCACAATATTGGGATTAGATGGGGGCTGCATTCCCTTTGATTTTTTTTTTAATAAAGGGTGATTTCCTTTTTGGGCCTCCCATGCATCTGCTACTTCTTGCTCCATAATGTATTTTGCAACTATATCACGTAAAATAGGTTCATTGTCTCTTCCAAGAAAAGGCTTGATGCCTTTTCTAGGTATGTTACACAAATGTGCTTTCACCCTAAAATATGAACTAGAATATTGAACATCACATCCATTGCATTTCCAAATGTAACCACCACCACCTGGAACCGGTTGTATCATTTCAACATACTTCCATAGAGGAGAATTTGGATCTGTTTTGAACTTTGATTTAGTTGTGGGGCCGGAGGTAGAACCAGATGACATTGTGATTCCTATGGCTTTTTTTTATTTGCAAACAACACATTCAAAATTTCAAAACAAAAACAAAAAACTTGAAAATTGAAAAAAAAATATTACAATGAAATCACCTCCCCAATATATTACAATGTTTTCACTTTATGATTAGTGCATTTACAAAGGAATTTCCAAGATACAAAGCTCAATAGGCCCAAAATGGCCAAAATTACAAATTCTGATACAAAATAAACTTGAGATAAATTTTGGAAAAATTAGCATTGTAACTATATAGTGCTCTTCAATAGCTTTCCAACGCTTATATGTTTTTGAAAAACAGAGCTCTGGGACAAAACTTATGGCCTGTTGAAGATAAATGAAACAAACAACTTCAACCTATCTGGTAAAAAATAGGTTCAGGGAGGCCTAACTCGATTGGCTATAAGCATCATGTTGCAAGCAAGAGGTCATGAAATATTCTCCTTAACTTTTTTCCCCAAAATTAGACACACAAACCAGCATCAAACCACTGATTAGCGTTAGCTCCAAATGCAAAACAACATGGAAAGTAACTATAACCAAGAATGTTCACCAAAATCCCAATGTGGGCGAGGTGATAGCATATGCTCAGAGGATCATTAGGTATAAACTAAACTGAAAGTACAATTCATCTACTGATGCAGGCATCCACAAGCAATGGGAATACTCCACTTATTTAGTGGGTGAGATTATTACATTACTAAAGCGGCAAGCCAGCCATTAAATCCTCTTTTCCACTTATTTCGTGGGGAGAAAATAGTCCACACAACCACTTATTTTGTGGGGGGAATTTACAAACAAGAAAGATGTTTATTCTAAAACTCCAACCACTCAATTGTGGGAGTGTAATCAAGTATAAATTGCAACAATAAAATGAAATAGCCGTTAGTACTACTAACTAGCTTTACAATGATAGAAATAGTTGCAAATAAGAGAGATAAGCTCCTAGAATCTTCTTTATCCACACTGGCGGTAAAACATCTAGGGGTTAAAGTGTTTGTATTAAAATTCACAAGTAAATGCAGCAATTAAAATGACTAGATTAGTACTACTAATTCACGGCCTTACAATGAAATAAATATGCAATTTACAAGTGTTACAATGATAAAATCAATGCAAATGTTTGAAGGATGATTTCTTCAACTCTAAATCTTCTCAATCACCAAATTACAAGCCAAAATCTGAACTGATATAAATCTGATATGACAAACAACAAACTGAAAGTATTGAACCAGCAACCTATGAAACATCAAAATGCTCAAATCTACCTCAAATCAACTTCAAAGCCCACCAAAACTCAGAGTAGCATTCAAGAAGGATAGATGACCAGCAACCATGAGTTTGTAGGTGCCAAACAATCACCAAATAGCAAGTTTGAAACCCAATACAAGCTAATCATTAATGGTACGACCCTAGAAAAGGTATAGCCTTCCTAGAAAAATCCACACTTCATCATAAATTCTGATTTTCTGCAAATAGCATCGCCCTTAGCATAGAAATGGTTAGCTCAAATACCCATAATGAAATAAAATTTACTCAAAGAGCTGTATACAAAATCCATCTTCAGCTGTATAAAAATCAGCAACGCAAAATACTGAAAACATCACCAAATTTCTTCACTTTGATGCTCAATATGCACTTCTGCATGAAGCACATCCCCAATAGATAATCTAGGGAACCATAGTTTCAGGCCCGAAGAATGGAGTAAATTTTCTAAGCTTTCCCTTAGCCGGATTTTGGATTTCAAACCAACAGCATAACTTTGCTTTCCAAAACATAAAATAATCAGCTCTTCAACAACAGCAATATATAAGCTTTAGTTGGCAAATGAAGCAACAAGAACTCTTCAAATTCAAAGAAGTTGAATCACTTCGAAAAAGGGACGCCACCTTTTTGCATTTTACTTTTTGAGATAATAAAATATTACTCAACCTCCTTTAGGCATCCAACTTCACTTTGCAACAATAAAAAATTTAATAAATTATTAAATGCACAATTGACCCCCTTAATGGCCCCTCTTTTAAAACAACATGAAGTTATTACTCCTAAGCGTGGGGTACAACTGAGAAACATGAAATTTGACTAAGTATAAACTCAACTCATGAAGAAAACCAAACCCAAAGCCAAACTGAAACTGATGGATAACAAGATGACTTGAGTTGAACTGCTAATGATGCCACTGCCAAAATTAGATTTACTAAAAATAGCCACTGCCAAAAAATAGTAAGTTTACCTCAAAACCAACAAAAAGCAAAACTGAGCTGGAAGCAAGACTTAAAGAAAGTGGAAACCCTAAATTGCAAAGCCTATGGATTTCCGGAAATAGGCTAAAACCAAACGAAGAGCGTATGGCCAAAATGGGGACATTACACTCCGCCCTTCCTAGAATTGCTTGTCCTCCAGCAATGCCACTACACTCCAAACTGATCCCATCAAAACAAATAGGATCTCAGGGTCCCATGTCCATCTTTGAAAAGTCCCACCATGCTGAAGCTGCTCCACTCTGATCATCCAATTAAAACTCTTGTGCCAATTCTGCTCTAACCTCTCTTGTAGCTCCAAGAAGTTACCGTTCATGAAACTCAAACTGATAAACTGGAAGGACTGAAATCATAATCAAACATTGTCCCATGCCCAATAAACTCTGAGGAATTAACATCTGCAATGTCAATGTCAATCACCATTCTAAGAACAATGAAGAATAATCTAAGCAACTCAAAAATATTCTCATCAACATAACTCCTCAAAGCATCAAACCAAATCACAACAACAAATGTGACTCCATCATAGCTATTTGCAAAGGAATAAACAACTCTTTGCATCGTCATAACAACTGCATCATCCAAACTCCTCAAGGAAGAATAATGCCTTCTTTGAGTAACTCTGACATAATCAAGAAGCTTTCTCAAAACTTCTACCAATCTCTCCCCAAAAGACTCAAAAAATTGAACCCAAACAAGCAAAGGTTCGCTGCCCCAAACACTAGTGCCAAAAATTGTACAAAGGAAACCACTGGAAAGGAACTTAAACATCATCCAAAATTGATCTGAATCACAATTAAACATCATTTCCCACTTGAGAGGCCATAAACCCTCACTGAAAAGAGATTGTGAAGAGAAAAAATGAATGTACCAGCTGCCCATGAAGTCTGAAATAAACCAATTAAAGTCCGATTTTAGGAAAATCAGCATACAAGGAGTTGAACAGCTGCTGCAACTTTGGAAATTAGCGTTCATAATATGACAACTGTTCATGCCCAGGCTGGAAACATTCCCTCAAGGAACTTCAACCCATTATTAAACCATCTTTTGTTCAAAGCATCTCTCCAATCCATCAATTGATGAGAAAAAGGAACCATCGAATGGCTGGTAAAGATGGGGGCCGCATCAAAGATTCTGAGAATTGAATTCTTATATCTTTGAAGATCTTTTTTTCTACTTGCAACAATCTCCATCAAGCCTTGTTGAGAATTCCAAGCATGAATTCCCAACCACCAATAATCTCCAACACATTGGGAAGAATTCCCAACATATCTCCAAGAGCCATAGTGAAAGTCTCGAGCACACAAATCCATGTAATCAGCTGCAACCATCAATGCAAAGTTTGAACCTTTAATGACCAGCATTTTAGAATAATCACTCATCAACAATGCACAATCTAGGAACCAAAGGGGCAAGTCTAAAAGTTCTCCCACAATTTGATGCATATTTCTGAGACCTAACCAAATCAACCATCTTAAGATAGGCGGTACTCTTCCCTTGGTCAATGTTGATGTGAGCAGACCAGCAAGTTTTGAAATGCAAAAAGAATTGAAAAAGAAACAGAAGCAGGAGTTGTTGACAGTTGGACAGGGACTTGGTGCTGTTGGAGATGCTTCTTCCATGCCTCCATACCGTCTTAGTGCTAGTAATCCAATGCCTATGCGTAAGACTGCTAGGTAGTGGCAGTGTTAGCATTGGCCCTAGAGTTCGTAAATCTAGGGTGGACTCATATTTTGTACCACGCACTACCCCTGGTTCCCATCCTTGACATGGGTTGGAACAAGGACGCACATGATGCAGCCAAAAAGGCAATTGCAGACTTTTGGTACTACTGCACCATTCCCTTCCAAGCCAGGTAATTTTTTTCGTTTAATTGTTTTAAAATTTATATTTAAATTTTAGAATCTAGATGTATCTCATTATCTCATTATCGAATTCAAATTTTACAATACTTATGTAACTTATCAATTTATTTATGACATGTTATAGGTCACCTTTCTGGCAAAACATGGTTGATGCGATAACATATGTGGGGCGGGGTTCAAAGCCCCTAGTGAAGATGAATTAAAGGGCCCACTTTTGACTCAAAAGGTGGCAGATGTGAAAGCACAATTAGAGGAGCAACGCAAGCAGTGGAGCATGATTGGTTGCACCATCATGACTGATGGTTGGACTGATAGGAGAAATAGGACGTTGCTTAATTTCCTAGTTTCCTCCGGAGGTAATTGTTCTTCCTTCAATGCATTGGAATTTGAATTTTATTTAGTGAATCACATAATTTAATATGGCTGATTTATGTTTTTTAATTTATTGAATAATTGGTTTTGCTTTTTTTTTCAGGTGACACCGTCTTCATTAAGTCCATTGATGCTTCTGGCCAATTCAAAAATGCCACATACCTTGTGAGGCTATAGAGGACGTGATAGCTGATGTGGGGGAAGAAAATGTAGTGCAAGTGGTGACAGACAATGCAGCAAATTATGTTGCTGCTGGTATTATTGATGGAGAGGCACCCTACTATATTTTGGACTCCATGTGCCGCCCATTGCATTGACCTCATGTTGGAGGATCTTGGGAAGCTCCCATGGATCAAAACATGTGTGGAAGCAGCAAAAAACGTTTGCAAATTTGTATACAACCACACATGGGTGCTTAACCTTATGAGGCAATACACGGGGTTGAGGGAGTTGTCTCGTCCTGGCATCACCAGGTTTGCAACAAATTTTATCACGATGCAATCCTTGATTCGGTCAAGGGCAGCTTTGAGGCGCATGTTTACTAGTGAGGAGTGGTCTTCCTCATCCTTTTCTACAAGCACTGCAGGGATTGCTGTGGCTGATTGCATTTTTGATGAGCAAGGTTTTTGGACACAATGGACGAGATTGTGAAGGTAAAATTTAATTCTTTATTATGTTCTAATTTTTAATCATATCTTACTTTTATTTGTTTATTTTCATTCACACTTATTTGTGCAACATGTTTGCACTTTGCAGTTTATTGAGCCCTTGCTAGTTCTCCTACGAGTTGCAGATGGGGAGAAGCCCGCAATGGGCTACATATATGAGGGCATGGATAGGGCCAAAGAGGCCATTAGATCAGTCTATGGTGGAGTTGAGGAGAAGTATCGTCCCATTTGGGATATCATTGATAGGAGATGGCAAAACCAACTTCATAGGCCCATCCATGCAGCCGCATGTTTCCTAATCCGGCCTTCCAATTCCACCGCGATCTCACAGATAGAGAAATTCTTAGTGGGCTCTACACGACATTGGAGCGGATGTTGCCTGCTGTTACTACACAGGTGGTGCAGGAGATAGATGCCTTCACTAAGGCACATGGAGACTTCTTTGCACAAATGTGCAAAGATAATAGGACAACATTACTACCAGGTAAAAATATATTTAAGGGCATAATTTTCATCTCTTTATATTATAATTTATTATTAAATGTTGAACTTGAACTTGAAACTTGAAATGAGATTGATTTTGTTTCTTTTTCTCATCTCAGATAGCTGGTGGAATATGTTTGGTTCTGATACACCGAACCTGCAAAATATTGCCATTCGTATATTGAGCCAGCCATGCAGTTCATCTGGTTGTGAGCGCAATTGGAGTATGTTTGAGCACATACACTCCAAGAAGCGCAATAGATTGACAGTGGAGAGGATGAACGACTTGGTATATGTTCATTACAATCTTCGGCTCAGATACAGGAAGCTTTTTGACCATGACAAAACCCCAATCAATCTAGACGAGGTTGATCCACAGTCTGAGTGGACCACTGAGGCTACAGATGCAGTCTTTAGTGACGAGGACCTTGATTGGGTGGACCAGGCAGAGAGAGAGGCCGAGGTTGTAGCCATGGCTGAGGAGGAGGCTAGAGCACGAGGAGGCATAGATGTTGTTGGTGAGTGTGGCATGGAGAGTCAGACACAGGCAGAGACTATGGCTGCAGCTGCAACATCATCCAGCCCTTTAGACGCCTTCGTAGGAAGGATGATGGCTCCACTATGCCATAGGGCATAGAGTCATAGAACATTTTGATTTGATGTCATATTTCATATTTCATATTTGTATGGAACATTTGATGTCATGGATTTCATATTCCATGAGTTTTGTATACATTTGACTAATTTTATATATCTAAGTATGTTATTTCCTTCAGCAACGCAACTACAATGTGTACCTTATACTTATGTAATCGTTGTATACTTATGCATGTGATCAAATTTGCTTTTATTTGTGTTGTATTCAATAAAGGGTGCTTGAAACAAGTTTTAAATCCTTAAAAATCTCTAAATTTCTAGGGTTTTTCAACTTTTTTTAATTTTGCCGCGTCCGCGTCCGGAGTCGCCGAGTCCCGCGCCGAGTCGCCCTCGCCGAGTCTGAGCCGCGTCCGCGTCTCGTTACTATGGTTTGAACCTTTAATGACCAGCATTTTAGAATAATCACTCATCAACATTGCACAATCTAGGAACCAAAGGGGCAAGTCTACAAGTTCTCCCACAATTTGATGCATATTTCTGAGACCTAACCAAATCAACCATCTTAAGATAGGCGGTACTCTTCCCTTGGTCAATGTTGAGTGAAGACCAGCAAGTTCAAGTTTGGACATCATTAAATGCTCATTTAATAACCATCCCAAGAGAGTGTTGCCTGACATATAGCTTGGATCCACCAACATTATCTTATACTTAACCATAAAATCATGCATGTCAAAAACATAAAACCTCTTACCAACGTCATCCACGTAGAAATTGTCAGTCACCTTATGATTTAACAAATTATGTGAAAATGGTGGATTATTGTACACAATCATAGAAAAAATATTTCTTTCATCCCTTTCATTGGTGTCTTCATAGAATTCATGCACATCTTCTGCAACTTGAGGATACCCATCATTAGTTGTTGATCATTACAATGTAGTGTGATGAATATCACACACATTACCAGTCATCACATCAAGCTCATGGCTGCAAGCTATCCCTTCTCGAGGCAAGTTCCCTTCCCAACTCAAGAGTTCACACTCTTGATTTACCTTCCAATTCCCATCATCTTCATGAATCTCCTTAAAATTAAGCAAAGTTTCATCATTATGGAGTTCATTAATACCTTCAACTATTTGTTTGATCTCCATAATCCTTGTATCAACTTCTTGTCCTTCAAGTGTGGCTGCAATAGGAGTTTGATTTTCTCCCTTGCATAAAGAGTGATGAGCTAAGGAAAGATCAAGACAAAGCCTATCAACCTCATTCTCCTTCTCTTGATAGGCATCATAGGTTTCCTCTGCAAACTTAATAGCATGATCCCTATCTAAGACCAAGTGCAAATAATCTGACTTTATGGATTCAAATGCTTCTTTGATGGTTTGCACCTTAGAAAGAGTGTCTCCACCCTTAAATCCATTTTGTCTCTCTTCAAACTGCAGCTCCCAGTAAAGTTCTTCAATAAAATTGTGTGTGCTATCAGATCTTGATAACACCTTAACAATTTTCTCTTCTGTAACCAATAAGTTATCCTTCAAAACTTGCAGCTCTTTAGGCCCATGATCATAATCAGCAAAGAAGCTTTGCTCATCAAACATCAACTTTTCTGATTTATTTTCTTTGACTTGATTCTCAAAATCAGCCTCCTTTCTAATCTTATCACTGCATAACTCTTGAATCGAAGGCTTGTCAACAACTTCTTCAAACAAATTAGTACCTCTATCTTGACCTTTCAAGTTCTCATACTCTTCTTGTGCGTAATTCTAAAAGGCATCCAAACCATTTGCTGATTTTAAAACATTCTTCTCTTCAACATAAGAAATCACGTTCTCATTAGCCATTGCTGCAACTTCTCCTCCAAAGATCACTTCATTACTTGCAATGCAAACTGATTTTTGAACTTCATCAGGATCAAAAATCATACCTTGGTGACATCGCGCCCGGATCCCAAATGTGAAAGGTTTGATTGCAATGATCAATAGGAAAGAGATCATCATGCTCCTCTTGAACTATTGACTCTTTGAATGAGTCACTCCTCAACCCACTTGAACTGAAATCTTCATCTATAACATTCTCCACAGATTTAGTTTGATAATCAAACCCACTACCACCCAAAACACTATCATTGCAATGGAATAAAGGATCATCAAAGCTGGCTGCTTTGAATAATTTTTCATTCTTTTCTTCAATGGATCTGTCATGAGTAGATGAGTTGCTGATTTTATCATTAGCATCCACAAACATTCCAAAGAAGTCACCTTGGTCACTTGTCTTAAATTCTTCATATGAAATCCTTTGGGAATTTGGATAAGCAACAAGTAGAGAATTATCCCTCACCAAATCTTCAACATGATTCGATCTAAACTCAATCAAATCATCATAACCAATAATCAACATCAAGGTGGTCATAGGCTGATTCAATGACACCACCAGTATTTCCTTCAATTTGTTCTTCTTTAGTGAACTCAACCCGCACATTGGTACTACTAAAAACTTCTGTGAAGTCATTTATCTCAAGCTCTTCATCAGATGAATCATTTTTAGGACTCAAAATTGTTGTTATTTCCTTCTTACCCAAACAATCTTCATTATCTCCCATCTCATGCAAGTCTACGGATGTATTTTGGGACTCTATCTTAATCTCCTCATTTGCCAAGGTATCTTCGTCAAGCACACTATCATTTGGAACCAAAATGTGCACCTTGCTTGTGTCTTCTTCACCACTTGTTGACTGATTTTTCTCTTCAATTTGCTTACTTGTGGGCTGCAAACCACAAACAGATCCTTTTGCTTCTTCCTTCCTTGATTCTTCAACCATGGAAAGTTCTGCTTCTCTTTTAATTTTTTTCTTGATGTAATTGACCACACCCACTTTTCCAGGATACCTAATCAACACACAATTCAAGTAGCAGTCAAAAGAAACATCATTCTTGAACTCATCAGACATACTCTGATATTCTGCGCGGAATATGGAAGCATCATGTTCACATTCCCTCCTGAACTGTTCGGAAAATCTGCTGATGTCCATTGTGGCAACACTAATATTTTTGTTCTCTCCAACAGAATGGCAGGAACTTCTGCTCTGATACCACTGAAATATTCCCCTTACCTTTTTTCCCCAAAATTAGACACACAAACCAGCATCAAACCACTAATTAGCGTTAGCTCCAAATGCAAATCAGCATGGAAAGTAACTATAACCAAGAATGTTCACCAAGATCCCAATGTGGGCGAGGTGATAGCATATGCTCAGAGGATCATTAAGTATAAACTGAACCGAAAGTACAATTCATCTGCTGATGCAGGCATTCACAAGTAGTGGGAATACTCCACTTATTTAGTGGGTGAGATTATTACATTACTAAGGCGGCAAGCCAACCATTATATCCTCTTTTCCACTTATTTCGTGGGGGGGAAAACAATCCACACAACCACTTATTTTGTGGGGGGAATCTACAAAAAAGAAAGATGTTTATTCTAAAACTCAACCACTCAATTGTGGGAGTGTAATCAAGTATAAATTGCAACAATAAAATGAAATAGCCGTTAGTACTACTAACTAGCTTTACAATGAATAGAAATAGTTGCAAATAAGAGAGATAAGCTCCTAAAATGTTCTTTATCCACACTAGCGGTAAACCATCTAGGGGCTAAAGTGTTTGCATTAAAATTCATAAGAAAATGCAGCAATTAAAATGAATGGATTATTACTACTAATTCACAGCCTTACAATGAAATAAATCTGCAATTTACAAGTGTTACAATGATAAAATCAATGCAAATGTTTGAAGGATGATTTCTTCAACTCTAAATCTTCTCAATCACCAAATTACAAGCCAAAATTTGAACTGATATAAATCTGATATGACAAACAACAAACTGAAAGTATTGAACCAGCAACCTATGAAACATCAAAATGCTCAAATCTACCTCAAATCAACTTCAAAGCTCACCAAAACTCAGAGTAGTATTCAAGAAGGATAGACGACCAACAACCATGAGTTTGTAGGTGCCAAACAATCACCAAACAGCAAGTTCGAAACCCAATACAAGTTGATCATTAATGGTACGGCCCTAGAAAAGGTACGGCCTTCCTAGAAAAATCCACAGTTCATCATAAATTCTGATTTTCTGCAAATAGCATCGCCCTTAGCATAGAAATGGTTAGCTCAAATACCCATAATAAAATAAAATTTACTCAAAGAGCTGTATACAAAAATCATCTTCAGCTGTATAAAAATTAGCAACACAAAATACTGAAAACATCACCAAATTTCTTCACTTTGATGCTCAATATGCACTTCTGCATGAAGCACACATCCCCCAATAGACCATCTAGGGAACCATAGTTTCAAGCCCGAAGAATGGAGTAAATTTGATAAGCTTTCCCTTAGCCGGATTCTGGATTTCAAACTGAAATATTCCGAGCCAAATTTTTTCAACTTTTTCAAATTGCAAGTTACAAACCAAGCACCCGTTAAGGTTAGCAGCTAAACCAAAACGATGCTGAAGCAACTCTAACTAGAATGTACACCAGGATCCCGATGTGGGCAAGGTGTGAGCATTGGTCAGAGGATCTTAAACAAAATGCTTATGCGAGAACTCTAACCAAGAATGCTCCGGCGAATGACGAGCATGTGGTCAGAGGATCCCTACAAACTAATGTACTGAAAGCACACTCGACACCAAGTATGTGCCGCTCAATTCCAATATGGAAATGAGGCGACCATATGGCGGAGATAACAGAAATTACAATGCTTGAATAGAAATAAGATAGAATGCTGAAAGTACTCGACACCCAGAATGTGCTTTCTAACCCAGAGTGGGAAAGAAGCTACCATAGGGCGGAGATCTAAGATATTAATAAACAACTTCAGAATGTAAAGAGAGCATTACAAGTCAGAATTGAACAAGATTGAGAATTACTGCCAGTACTACTATCAGTTTACAAAATGAAGCTCATTTGCCTACCAAGAGCATAGGAATATGAAAGATTAGCATTACATCATATACAGATCTCTCCTTGGCTTGATTTAAGATGCCAAATCAATAACTCTCACAAGGACCGAAATAATAATTCTGATTTTTCACAAATCTGCACTTTTAAATTTAAAACCAGCAACCTATGAATTTACTCATATGCTCAAATCTCTCTTATAACTCACTCAAATGGCATGAGCTCTGATGCACAATACTCCTAGTATGAGGGCGCTCAAGCTAGTAACCAAAAACAGACTTAAAATGCAACTATCAATTAATGCACGATTCCCAAGACAAGCTGAAAGGTACGGCCCAGCAGAAAGGGGCGATTTTCTTTTAAAAATCACAGCCTTCACATTAAATTCTATAACTTTGGGAATAGGGTCACCCACTACAAACAGAGAGAATAAGACAATACCCAGAAGCAATATTTTTGTATTTTTTGATTTACAAATAAAAACAATAATCTGTTGTAGCTAAGCTAAGAATGCAATAACTAGAAACACTCTAATATGCAAAACTGAACTAACAAGGCACAAGCTGAATACAATGCTCAAAACCCAATGCAAAACTCACAAATTACGCTATCTCATCATTAGTTGCTGTGTTGCAAGCAAGAAGCAATGCCCGAGCTAGGAGGCCTTCATTCCTCGAAGCAATCCAATACCATTCCGGCAGAGTAACAATACTATAGACAAAAGATAATCAAATGAGAACCAAAGGCTTCCTTTTGTAGTTTCCTGTTGACCTTCTCGAAACCCTAATCTCCTTTTGAGTCAAACCCTAATCCCCCAATAGATGGTGTCCCACTTTCCCAAGCAATATTTTAATTATTACTTTATTCCTTCATTGAAATTGGCATCCACTTTTGCTTGGAATAAATCTTTTAATAAAAACATAATTACTTCCTTTAATGAGGCGCCCACCCATAAATAACCTCTTTTTAAAACAACTTAAAGTAAAGTTGCTAGGCCAAGGGGACAATGTTAAAATATAACATTAAACATGACTTCTTTAAAATAATTCAACTTATCACCTCAAACTGCATCCCGAGGCCAGAGTCTGAATACGCCAATTGAGTCAGCTGAAGAGGAAAGTCAACTATGCCTGAGACCAACCAGTTTACTGCCAGAAATAGAATTTACTAAAAATAGTAAATTCCTGAAGATGCTCAGAATGCCAAGAATAACATACCACTGCGAAGCTCTCTGAAAACCCAGAAAGAATCCGCCATTGAATCAACCAACCCCGAGCAAGAACATCCTTCAAAATAGGAAACCCTAATTTTACCTTCCGACTAGCCTTCGGGTCTCCGGAAAAGGCCAACGGTCACTGGAAAGATTAGTTTTGAGAAGGGGACATTACAAACAGCAAGTTCGAAACCCAATACAAGTTGATCATTAATGGTACGGCCCTAGAAAAGGTACGGCCTTCCTAGAAAAATCCACACTTCATCATAAATTCTGATTTTCTGCAAATAGCATCGCCCTTAGCATAGAAATGGTTAGCTCAAATACCCATAATGAAATAAAATTTACTCAAAGAGCTATATACAAAAATCATCTTCAGTTGTATAAAAATCAGCAACACAAAATACTGAAAACATCACCAAATTTCTTCACTTTGATGCTCAATATGCACTTCTGCATGAAGCACACATCCCCCAATAGACCATCTAGGGAACCATAGTTTCAAGCCCGAAGAATGGAGTAAATTTGATAAGCTTTCCCTTAGCCGGATTCTGGATTTCAAACCAGCAGCATAACTTTGCTTTCCAAAACATAACATAATCAGCTCTTCAACAACAGCAATATATAAGCTTCAGTTGGCAAATGAAGCAACAAGAACTCTTCAAATTCAAAGAAGTTGAATCACTTCAACTTCCAAAAGGGACACCACCTTTTTGCATTTTACTTTTTGAAATAATAAAATATTACTCAACCTCCTTTAGGCATCCAACTTCACTTTGCAACAATAAAACATTTAATAAATCATTAAATGCACAATTGACCCCATTAATGGCCCCTCTTTTAAAACAACATGCAGTTATTACTCCTGGGCATGGGGTACAACTGAGAAACATGAAATTTGACTAAGTATAAACTCAACTCATGAAGAAAACCAAATCCAAAGCCAAACTAAAACTGATGGATAACAAGATGACTTGAGTTGAACTACTAATGATGCCACTGCCAAAATTAGACTTACTAAAAAGAGCCACTACCAAAAATAGTAAATTTACCTAAAAACCAACAAAAAGCAGAATTGAGCTGGAAGCGAGACTTAAAAAAAGTGGAAACCCTAAATTGCACATCTAAGTAGCCTATGGATTTCTGGAAATAGGCTAAAACCAAACGAAGAGCGTATGGCCAAAATGGGGACATTACAGGTCACGAGGTCTAGTCTCCCCCCGTCCCCATGGTACTGAAGGACGTCATGCCAGATTCACCGATCATGTGGAAAAAGTTTACTAGGCACACTTCAATTTATAGGGGGCTACCCGATTCTCTCTCTCTCTCTCTCTCTCTCTCTCTCTCTCTCTCTCTCTCTTTATATATATATATATATATTCTAGCTCAGGGTTGCTTTTTGCCACATTTTCCGGTATGATTATAATAAAAATTTGACTAGTGTTGCAACACTTTAAATCATAGAAGCAATAATCTGCAAAAATCCCCAATTAATCCTGATTTTAAAAAAAAAAAAATCTACAAGCTGGACAAATTTTTCCCTGATCTTTAAAAAAAATTGTTGACCTTTTGGTCAACAATTTTTTCCATTTCTATCTGCAAAATTGCCAAAATTATGTGTATAAAACCTTCAAATAAAATCATGCTGATTTTCACACGAAAAAAAAACCATGAGACCGTAGCTTGTTGCTTACTATTTGCTGTGATAGATTTTTTCCAATCATCCATAGCTTGTTTTAAAGCACTTGTTTTAGGCTTTTAGCCATAGCAGCAAGGCAGTGAACTGTTTGATAAAATGCTTTGGTAGACATGTATGAAAAATGTGGTAGCATAGACAAGGTAGTGAACTCTTTGTAAAAATGCCTCAAAGAAATGTGGTCTCATGGTGATAGAATGCCATGACAATTCAAACTATTTGAAAAAATGTGTCAAAGAAATGTGGTCTCATGGTGATAGAACACCATGACAATCCATAGAAATTTGCTTGTCATGGCATTCCATCACCATGAGACCACATTTCTTTGAGGCATTTTTTCAAATAGTTCACTGCCTTGTCTATGCTATTGCTTACCATTATGCTTTGATAGATTTTTTCCAAGCATCCATAACTTGTTCAAAAGCACCTATTTTAGGCTTTTAGCCATAGCAACAAGACAGTGAACTGTTTGATAAAATATTAAAATGCTTTGGTAGACATGTATGAAAAATGTGGCAGCATAGATAAGGCAGTAAACTGTTTGAAAAAATGCCTCAAAGAAATGTGGTCTCATGATGATAGAATGCCATGACAATTCAAACTATTTGAAAAAATGTGTCAAAGAAATGTGGTCTCATGGTGATAGAACACCATGACAATCCATAGAAATTTGCTTGTCATGGCATTCCATCACCATGAGACCACATTTTTTTGAGGCATTTTTCCAACAGTTCATTGCCTTGTCTATGCTATTGCTTACTATTACACTTTGATAGATTTTTTCTAAGCATCCATAGCTTGTTCAAAAGCACCTCTATATATATATATATATATATATATATATATATATATATATATATGTTGTCAAAATTAAAATTTTGTTACACTTAGACATTTTGAAGAAATGAGTAAAAGTCTTGTCGAAACAATCAAAAAGGTCAAAATTTGGGTGTGCATGTCTTGCATGGAGGGTTAAAACACAAATTTTCAATTTCTGACGATCTGGGTCTGCTAAGAGCAGCTTAACCTACAAAACCCATATCTCAGTTTTTCATCCCTAAATTTTAGGAAAACCGCTATTTTAGAAATTTTCTCGAAATAGTAACGTCGGGTTTTCCGGTTTCTTTGAAACGGATATCGGCAAAAATTTTCTAAAAATAGAAAGTTGGTCCGACAGGGTCCTAACTGATTTGATTGGCTCAAAATGTGTCCGTGATCAGTCGGTGCGCCTTTAATCTTAAAATAATCAGTTTTGCCCTATTGGGTCTATTCAGCTTTTTCAGAAGCATATCTGGAGTTCCGAGGTCATCAATGGAGGTCATCTGACTGCCAGGCGTCAATGTTAGCATTCAAACTTCCGGCAGAAGGTAAAATGATGAACATGCACGAGGATTGAGGAAGGAAAGTGGAAAGTCATGAAAATTTTCTAAGTCTGCTGAATTTGGGCGCCCCTGTTGAAGAAAGGCGCCCACCTTTTTAGGTCACCAAATGCGTGAATTAGGGTTTGGATCTCAAATGGAAGCTGCTCAGTTTTCAGTCTGCTTCGCAATGGATATCCCCGTCAGAGCATCCGACGATCCAGTCTCCAGCAAATTCAAGTCAAAGTAGAAGGTATAAAATGAAGATCTGAAACTTGAAGAAGATTGAATTGAGAATTTTTCTAAGTCTGGAGAAACTGGGCGCCCTAGTTGAAGAAAGGCGCCCAACTTTTCAAGGGTTCAAACAGATGAACTTGCAGTCGAAGTTACAACGGGATGTCTTCAGAATTCAACTGGCTTTTCGGTGAGCTATTCAGCACGACAAACGGAGCTCGCAGTCATCAGATTCAAAGGGCTGAACAGAGGGTCCGATGAGAGTTGAAAAGAGAAATCCAAAAGCAAAAATCAAAAAATCAAAAAAATAAACTAAGTGTTGGTAAACTGGGCGCCCCCAGTCAAGATAGGTGCCCAACCTTTTGAAGGGTAAAAATTCACTTTTTGACCAACGTGTCTCCAGAGGACCCCTCTTCATTCTCCGTCAGCTTCGCGATGAGCACAGCCATTCAGCAATCCGACGCCCGGAGCTCAAGATTTAACAAGATCATCTGTGGAAGAGAAGTTAATGAAGAGCTTGGAAATTAGAAAAATGGAACACTAAAGAAACTGGGCGCCCCTAGAAGGAAAAGCCTCCCGTGAATTCGGAGGTCGAAATCAAGTTTTTAGCAGGAGGTGCCTCCAGAACGTCTTCTTCAGAATCAGTCCGGCTCCGCAGTGAACCACTCAGCTCGCCTGTCGGGTAAACCTGTCAACGGGAAATCAGAGGCGAAGTGGCGTGTTAAAATGAGGAAAGTTGAAAAAGTGGAAATTTTGACTAAGTCTGGTGAAGTTGAGCGCCCCTCTTGGAGAAAGGCGCCCAAATTTCCATGCCTTAGAAGATTTTTGAGATTTTCAAAATTTCAAAATTTTGCAAGAAGAGAGGATGGCGTCCAATTCAAGAGGCTGAGATTTAGGGTTTTGAAATAAAAGCAGAAAAAAAGCAAAACCTAAATCAAAACCTAAGTCTATTTAACACTTCTTTTCAATGTATTTTTCATTATTTTTGCAGGTAGCATCCAGAGGAGAAAGTTGGAGCAGCAAGTTTGAAGAATTTTTGTGATTCAAGAATCCATAGTTGCTGGTTTTACATCAGATTTTTCAGACCAGCAAGCATAAACCCTTGTTCTTTCAAGCTTTTTGTTCCAGAAGATCAAGTTTTTCAAGCAGAAGGCCAAGGCTTTCAATTTTTCAATCATCTGGGTCTTTTTGCCTCTATCTTCTAAAGAATTTTTCAAGAACTTCATCAAGTTGCAGCAAGTGCTTTTATCTTGCATGTCAGTGAGAACCTCAGTGCATTCAAAATTCAACCATCTGGGTCCTTTCCAATCAGTCTTCTGAAGAAAACCCATATCGCAGCTTTTTTCAAAAACCTAGGGTTGGATGCTTTTTCAATTAAACGTCAAAGTTTTGCAAATCCAATCAACTGGGTCCATTTCTAACGATATTCTGAACAAAACCCAGATGCCAGCTTTTTTCGAGAAAAATTGAAGAAATTAGGGTTTGCTGCTTTTTAGTCAAAATTCAAGATTTTCAAAAACGGACGATCTGGGTTGTCTTGTATCGCCATTCTGAACAAAACCCATATCTCGAAAATTTCAAAAATTATTCGCTGAAGCACAAAAATCAGCATTCTAAAAATAGAAATTGTTCAAGACTTGTCCTGAACTGTATGAAGCTTCAACATTCTTCGAAGTTTTCCGAAATGGAGTACACTCCTAATGTTTTCAAGTCCGAATCAGCACTTTTCACAATTACATCAAAAAAGACGGACTTGCATCATGTCAAGCCGGTGTTCACCCACGCGCCTTGAGAGCAGTAACACTTCAATCAAGAACCGGGTCATTCGACTCCTCGCGAGCAACGCCTATTCCTATATCAGTTCAGAGTCTTTGAGTTCGTAATCGCTTGCATTAAGCATTACAACCCGGCTACTAGGGAGATCCAGTCAGCAGATGGTAGGTTGATTTGCAGTCTAAAGCCTGATATGGTTGAAAAGTGTTTTTCCATTCCCCCGTGGCCTGAAAGTGTAACTCTTTCGAGGGATGAATGTGAAAAGATGTGGAATATGCATAAAGACAAATACAGCAAGAAGATTGCCCAGAGATGGATGAAAGAAAAACATAAGACATTGCCCAAGAATGTCGGACGAGGGGAGTTCAAGGACGAGGTTGCCATCATCATCACTTTGCTCAACAGGGTCACTGGTTCCGAGGATGCCACCAAGTTCCAACCTTGGATGTTTTATGCCATACCTCACATTATGAAGAAAACCGAGTTTTATGACTGGCCTACTTTGATTAGTGATTGCCTACATCAGCAAATAACAGAATATTTTCAGTTTCATGTATTCCACATGGTGTCATATCTAGTCTACTTGGTGGCCTATCAAGGTCAATTCAGAGGATTGAACACCGAGGGATCATTGAGCGTTCAACACATATATAACTATTATCCCCAGTTGGAATTCACAAAGTCGTTGCACCACTACAAAAGGGTGAACGAGGCATTCTTGATGTACACAGTGCGTGACTTAGACAATGAATTGCACGTCCGCATATCTTCAGTTGCTAGGGCAGCAATGGCAGAATGGGCGGATTGGTTTATACAGTTTCCTACCTTTACCTATCTCAGGGTTTATGGTTATTCAGGTGCCCCGCTCATGTTGCCAAGGTATCCGTCAGATGAGGTTATCTTCATGGAATTCTTGAGGCAAGCTCACGGTGTCCACACAGTCTTGAGAAATAGAAAGAAACCCTCTCTTCACTTTCCATTAGGGTTGGGTATTTATACATGCAGGACTGCTGCAGATGCCAGGACAATTGGAGAAGAATTAGATAAATTCGGTCTCAAATCCTACAGTGAGAGGCGGTCATTTGATCCTCATGGTGTCTATGCTGGCCGGTTGGAGAAGAATTACAATCACATACCCGCACTTGAAGATTTTTGGGCTAACTGTGCAGATGAGTTTGAAGTGCGAAGGCGTAACTACAGCAGGTTAACTCTCCATCAGATGAAAGATTGCTTAAATGAAGATATAGAAGGGCTCTCTGATGATGATGAAGATGTTCTTCTACCAATGTACACTCAGAAAAGAATCGAGGATCAGCCTCTTCCACAAGTTAATTGGGCAAACAAGGAATCTCTTTCAGTTGAAGACAGAACAAGACAAGTCATTGAGTATAGTAAGGTTTTCTTAGTGCTCAAAAGGAAGAACTCTATTCCAGTAGCAGAGCCGCCAAGGATAATTCCCTCTTCTTCTACAGCACAGTCAAAAGGAAAGGGTAAAAGTCAGTCTCAAGATGGCGTCAAAGGATGTAGATCAAATAAAAATGTAAAGAGAAGGTTGGATTTCTCAGGCATAGTCATACAGGAACAGCCTACAGTTGATTCAGAAGTTCCTCTTGACGAGCCCATACCTCAGAATGAAGCAGAGGAGCCACCTTCAACACATGTTCCTGTACCTTTGACGGGTTCGTCACCAATTCACATTGATCTTGATATCGAAGATGATGAAGAGATCGCAGCAGTACCTCCTGAGGAAGTTAGTAAAGATACTACGGTGTCTTGGCTTGAGAACTCCTTAGGAAGGGTTAGGAGAAGGCCTTCATATCAAGTGAGTGTTGATGATCTCGATAATATTTATCAGGAACCTCCTAAGAAGAAGGCAAAGAAGCAAGTTCACTTTGATAGGAATCCTGATAACGAGATTGTTGTAGAGACTGCTGTGCCTCCAGAAGATAAGAATAGAGATGAGGTGAACATGGATGATTTTGTAATGGTCAAGGCTAATCTTGGTAGAAATACCAGACA
Source organism: Sequoia sempervirens (assembly GCA_007258455.2). Lineage (NCBI taxonomy): Eukaryota > Viridiplantae > Streptophyta > Pinopsida > Cupressales > Cupressaceae > Sequoia > Sequoia sempervirens. The sequence continues at coordinate 79,900 of VDFB02224910.1, forward strand.
TGCAGATTTGAGTCTCTTCAAAGTTGTATCCGAAAACCTACATGAAAGAGTGCTTAAAGATGGAGAAGACAAGGCAGCCCCCAAGGCTGAAAATCAGCAGCTTAGGCTTTTCATCTCTAACCTTGTTCGTGGTTCTTCACAAGCAACCCAGTTGCTGCCCCAGGTCTTAGAGACACCAGCTGATCACCATCAGTTAAGACAGCTGGTCATATGTGGGAAAGAGACTCAGGAATGGATTGAGAGCTTCATTGTCAGAGGAAAGGAGATCTTGGCTCGGATGTTCCAGTTGAGAGAGAATGCTCATAAACTTCGTCAAAGCATCCAAGGATTTGAACAAACATGGGCTGAAGTAAAACCTAGGCATGAGATTATCATTGCTGATTTAGACACAGCCTACGGTTCAGCAGTTTCAAAGGAGCACAAAAGACAAATCCTTGCATGGAGAGAACGTCATGTTTTCAAAGTTAAAACCTATGAGAGGATATCTGAAGAATTCATCACCTACAGGCAAAGGGTGGTTGAAGCTCTCCTTTTCATCAGTGAATTTGTCATAGAGATCCCCTCTCAGCAAGTCTTGAAGATGGTTCTTACGTCGGGCTTGAGGAGGTGCAAAATCAGTTCCAGAATGTTATTCATAGTTGCAGCCCAGTTGGCGGAAGGATAGGTCATATTTCAGTGATGTCAGCAAAGTTCAATAAAGCGGCCAATGAGGTTGAAGATTTCCTGAGATCTATTGAAGATGCTGAAGATATTCTTGAAAAGCGGTGTTTTGCTGTTGATGGCATAAATGCACCGAACCGGGACACAGTCTCAAACTTCCTAGCGGATGTGATCGAGCTTTAAAGCAGCTTTCTTCTAGAAGCTTTCTTTCCCGGTTTCTTTCTATTCTTTGAATAATCCTTATCCATTCTTTGAGGATAGAAAGAAGATAAGATGTAATAGTTGGCGTTTCCCGCTTTTCTGCTTTTTAGGGTTTTATCTTTCTAGATTTAGCAATAAAGCTTGCTTGCTGAGCAAGCCCTAGATTGTGAAAGCAAGGAGATTTTAGGGTTCCCTACTCCTCTGTTTCTCTATAAATAAGAGCCTTTACTCATTTAGTTTCTTTAACGGTTATTATTGTCATAGCAAATTGCAGCCTGAATTGCAGCAAAGTTGTTATTCAGTTTTCGCTCAATTAGTTGGAACCGTTTATGAGAACAAACCGAGCCCATTGTGCCTCTATTTTGTTGCCTCAAGTATTGTTCATTTGTGTTGTGATAAGCAAATTGTTGAGCCCTTTTAGCCAACAACAAGGAGTTAGTGAGATTGCTGTTTTCTATTGTGTTAAGAATAAGTTTGCAAGCCTCCTTAGCTGCAATTTCTTGTTCAAGGCATGTTAGAAGGGAGTTTTGTTTCAGAGATTTGAGTAATAAAATCATGAGCCTCTTTTGCCTTGGTCGAAAATCTCAGATTTCCGTTATCTATGTTATGCTTTCATGATCTTTATTTCAGCTTACAGTGAAGTGTGTAGGTGTTTGTTGGGAGAGAGATTATTAAAGTATTTTTGTCAGAGAATCTACCTTGTTAATTTCTAACTTCTCTTGCTCTGCTATTACTTGAGAGGTTAGGAACGTCTTTAGTTTAAGTTAGTCGTAGTTGAACTTCTTATCAGAAAATCTCAGCTGCGGCGTTTGTGTTTAAAAAAAACCTTGTGCTCTAAGCTGATCCAAAAAGATAGGCAACTTAGTTTTAGTTTTCTTTCTTTCAAACATCATCAGCAAGAGGGAGCTTCCCCTCCTAATTTGAAGAGCAGTTTATCTGTGCATAGCTGTCCGTTTTCAAATCCGCATTCCAGAGGTGCGAATTTAAACGCCAACAATATATATATTCAAAACCTTTGTGAAGGGAAAGTACCCATCTCTAGATTTCCGATGATATCTTGTTCTCGAAAATCCGACACCATGGCAAAAAGTTATGCAAGTTTGAAGAAAAAGGCCCAATTTGGCCTATATGAGGGCCATGGCGGCCCATGGCTGACTCTATTGACAAAGGTGGCACCCTAGCTAGGCACAAGCAGGGGTGTGGTGGCGATTGGGTGGATTTCCAAGCACCGTGGTTGACTAAACAATCACGGTTTACAATTTTATCGTCGTCGTTTTGACTATGACCACTAGCGATCTCTACAACTCCCAGACACTATTTGAATAGCCACTAACGGCTTTACTGGCTCCACAATTTACAATGTTGCCAATGGTTATAGATTAACCGCTGCAGTTTATAATTGCAAATAGTGACTTTAATAAGCCACAGGCAACCTATTAAGGCTACAAGGGCTTTATGCCCCAACACTAGTGCTTAAACAAGTGCTTAGGTGGTTAAAGTACTTAGTGTTTTATGCCAAGCGCTCTTAATTTTTTTATTTAAAAAAAAAAAATTAATCTATGGTCGTACTGCTACGTTGTGGGGTTGTATGGCTCTCCTGGCAAAAAAAATTGCCTTGGCAACTCTCAACATGGAGTATAGGTGAATTTTATGTCAAAATTTGTCTCCTTACCCTCCTAAATGCAATGGCAAGGTATTTTTGGGCTGAAAATGCTCTTGAAAAAAGTCATTTGCCAAATTCTAGCTTCAAACCTTTGTTTGCTATTGTGTCATATGGTGGCCAAATTGAGTGAAACAAAAACCAAATCTAACTTTCTCAAGCCTCCCAGACACAATGGGATAGTCAAAAATGCTCCCACTGTAGCCTAAATAGCTCCAATCACCAAATCTCGCCAAAAACACACATGCAAATATAGGATTAACAAATCTTCATAATTCCTTTTTGATTATCTAGATTGTATTGAAACATGAGAGAAGAGCACATGGGAATTTGCAAGATCATACAAAACAACTCCAATCTCTTAATCAGGAATTAAAGTTCTCAAAATTCTCAAAAACAAAGCTCTGATACCATGTTAGAAATTTGAAACAAATGAATATCCAAGATCTTTCTATGGGAGAGATAAGCTATAAAACTGTAAATGAAATAACACAATTAAAGACCCAAAATTCCAAGATATGTGCAAAAGTCAAGATGACAAGATTGCATTAGGAGCTCAAAACAAATTTGCAGAATAATGAATGGATGCATCAAGGTGCATGTATGCCAAAGTTTGCAACAAAATGCAAAAATATCCAAGAGTATGAAAATGCAAGCTAGGTAGTGAGTTTATATGAACTAAGGAGTTGATGGAGGTGGAAAATCTAGCCAATAAAAATTAACCACCAAAAATGGAGATGACCACCAAAAGTGGAAATGCTCCGCCCTTTAAGGATGGGGACAACTCATCACCTTATCTCCTAGTTATTAAATAATAAGCTCACTTGATTATCCTAAGCAAACTTAATAAAAGTGTCGTAAAAACCTAGGACTAAGGGAAAATAAATTAACCTGCTAGGTAAATAAAAACCTACACCAACAATGTTGCTTGTCCCTCAGAGCCTACCTAGGATTTAGATCATTGGTATCAAGTGAGTTCTTACAATTTGCATTCCTAAATGGATTTTACATTGATATATATTGTTCTTGACTCTCAAAACTCATGCATTGCAGCAAAAACAGCACTGCAACCAATCGAATTACAATGAAAAACACCAATGTAATAGTAACATTTTTTATTCCTAGAAGAAAGCTTCATGCCCCTCTCAACATTCAATAACTCTCATCAAGGATGTTCTCAAACAACACATTGTAATCTATTGTACCCAAAATTAAAAATTTGCTTCATTAAGGCATTTTGATAAGATGGTTAAAATCTTGTAATAATGGTCGTCAAAAGTCAAAAAAGGTCAAAATTTCTAAAAATAGCAATTTCTATTTTTAGAAATTTCTGAAAAATAAACAGACCATAGGGTTTTTTTTGGTTTATTGTCAAAAGGATGCTCACAAAATTTTGGAAAATTTTGAAATTTGCATGTCAAACCCTATTTTTTAGGGAAAATGGCTAAAAATAAAATCTTTGCAGAAAGGGCTCAAATTGATTTTGATTGATTGATTTTACGTCACGATCACCTAGTCTAGTCAGAATTGTCAAAAAGTCGTTTTTTCTTTGTTGGATCAATGGAGGATGGTCAGCTACCAGGTGTCAAAATCAAAGTCTCAAACGCTACACAAATCAATCCATGGCGAAAGATGCTCTAGAAAAATTATCAATGGAGGGGAATCTAAAAATAGTTGAAATTGCAAAAACTTGGCTAACACTAGAGAACCAAGGTGCCTTAATTCAAGGAGGGCACCTGGCTCTCCATGCCTTTGAATATTTTTCAACTCCAAACAATCGATGCACAATCAACAGTCAACACATCAAAAAAAAAAAAATGAAGAGCAAAGCAAAAAAAAATGAAAATCATCAAAATTAGTTTTTAGGGTTTGGAAAGGCAAGGAATCAACTCAGTAATGTTCAAGCTCTTCAATGAATCCACCATCCAGCACAAACGATTTGTTGGACAGTGGGAAATGAAGTTCAAATGGAGGCACTAACATGCAAAACGAAGGAAATCATTAAAAAATTGAAAATTATGAAATTTTGACAAAGGCATGGAAGCCTAGGCGCCTTATTTCAAGGAG
>VDFB02224913.1:0-11526 GCA_007258455.2 Sequoia sempervirens
CTTGATCAACGGGCAGCCATTATAAATGTTAAGATAAGAGATATCCGTATCTCCAAGGAAAAATAATTCCCACACCTTCATCTTTATAAATACCTCTAAATATCTTCCATAAATTTTGACTATACCAAACTATGCATGCAAATGACTAAGTGTGCATTATTTTCTTGCACAAAGTGTATACCCAAAAAATATGACTAGTGCAATTGAACACAGATTATAAGGGACTTATAGATTACCAAAATCTCGAACATTCCAAACTCATATAAGCTCCTTGAATTTGGATCAATGGCACACTCTCCCCATAAAGAAATGACACCTTAATCCCAAGAAGCAATTACCATTGATAAAATCTGCAAATGCAAAGCTTACTACCCAACACAATCTTACTTACACCCTTCAAAGAGTGTCCTGCATCATATTTGAGAACGCAGATCCCATAGATAATGCTTTCATTTCCTAGTGTAGATTGGCCAAGATTTGCAAGAATTATTACAACACCAAAGATTCTATGTTTTGGCCACCAAGGAGAAACAACCACAACTTTCTACACTGGAGTTTCTTGATTCACAGGTCATATTGAGAGAGCTAGATTGAGACAAATCAAACACAAACTTATAAACACAAATTCAAAACTTCCTCAACTCATGCTACAGTACAACACTTTGTATTCATTGCATATCAAATAGGTTACATTGATCCTCTTTTATAGAGGAGTTAGAAGTTACCAAATTATAGAAGAGTTTAGAGCTCTCAAGAAAGTTTTGGAACAATTCCGAAATGCGCATTTAATGTCTTCACATGTTACTTATGGGTTAGAGGTTAGAAATCTCTAGAACATGCGTAGCTGGTAGAAATTACTAGAAGATTTGTTTGGTATTGAAGGGAGAAATTAATATTCCAATACTCCCCCTTAATTTCAACCACACATACTTTAATCATTTCAAATCTTCAGTCTTTCAAGTCTGTAGACTCACTATATCATTTTCTTGCATAATCGAAAATGATGGATCCTGGCCTAAAGCCTTGTTAGGTACCCATTTACATTAAGTTAATCACTATATGATGATCATCAAATATTCAAATTTTGTTTTTGAAAATTCTATTTTTCAAATTCCTTGCTTGCTTATCATCCAATTTCTTCTTTTTTGGAAGTAAGCTACTACACTTTGCTACACAAGTTTTAGTTTCATCTTGTTCTCGATCATGATCTTTGATCTTGGCTTCATGCACCTTCACCTTTAGCTAATCTTCAAATCACTTGATTTCTATCATCTTTGACATATGAATATATCAGTCAACTTTTTCCAATTCATTCCAAAACTCCAACCACAATTCATTTTCATGCAGTCTTTCATATATTTATTATTCCAATTTGTATTCCAACACATTTTTTCAGAATGTTTTTTTAAACCACACACTGCAAGGGTGTAAGTCCCAACACTTATCCTTGTTATGACCTTTCCTATGGCAATGTGTACACTCAACACTTTTCATTTTTTGAACAAATTTACTTGAACTTGTAGCATCATTCCCCTTACCTGTGACATACCTGAGACCTTCATACTTTGACCTCATTGTTGGCTCAATTGGATTTTTCATTCCTTGTTCATGTTTTCCTAATCCTTTACCTTTATAACTCATTATTTTCATAATTTTTAGGCCAACATTATTTTCACTAGCAACATTTATAGAATCAAATGTATTATCATCACAACTAACAAGATTCTTAGTCTCATTAACATGTTTATCTCCATCACAAACAACTTCAGCAAAAACACACTTATCAAATGATGAACTCAAATCTTCTGTACTACAAGAAACATCACATACCAATTTTGTTGACTTCAAACTTTCATTTTCTTTATTTGATTTTGACATTTCCTTCTTGTATAAAACATTCTTTTCTTCTAATTTTGTGATTTCCTTCATTTGCAAATTATTTGCTTCTTCCAATATCTTTAGTTTGTATTCTAAGTCATTAACCAATTTTACCCTTTGTTCTAATTCTTCATTCCTTTTCTTAATCTCATCAAACAACTTTAGCTTTTCTTCTAGTTCTTTACTGTTCTTTTCAACTTGCCACGAATCTTTTAAAATTTCATCAACCAACTTTAGCTTTTCTTCTAGCACTTTATTCTTTTCTTCTAGCACTTTATCTAATTCAATATCGAGATCATAAATTTTTATCACTTGTCAACTGTTTTCAATTGAAATCTTATCTAAATCTTTTAACAATTCAGAATTTTATTTCCTAACATCTAATAATTCCTCCTCCAAAACATCTCTCTTTCTTTACCCTTTTACCAACTTTACCCATTAGAACGAATTATTAGAACTTACCTTATACCTTATACACTTTCCCCTGATTGTTTTCTTGATTCTGTTACACCAATTTCTCCATCTACCTTTTCTCTTCTTCAATTTCTTCTTCAAGATTAAAAACACTTTAACAACTACAACTTCAACATAGAAATCAACAATATGCTATGAACACCTTTGCAACATTATCTTTTCTACGACTTCCTTTTTCTTTCATAAACAACATTATTCAAGACTTATTAACCCACTTTGTCTTCTTTCTCTACTCCACTTTGGCAGACACACAAAAAATCAATCTTTTCAAAACTAGCAATTACCTTTCACTTATGATCTTAAGATTACTATCTTCAAGCATAATCGAGCTTTTGAACAGCGATCTTTTCTTTAACAGCTTCTTATAGATCAGTCATCTTCTAAACAAAAATCCTCTTTGCAAATCTAATCCAATCTATGGAAAATTAGAATCTTCCTTTAAACGAACCCAAATACAATCACTGCCAAAACACTTTTACGAGCTTGATTGGGAGAAAACTACCAGCATTGCAGAAAACCAAGCAGCAATCTCAAGGAATAAAAATACAAGACCTCCTCGGAAAGGCCTTCCCTATTCTGTTTTCAGATCAAAAGACGCTTAGCATGCCTCATATTTCATTTAATCCAAAGTATCCAGAAGCCGAAAAAAGTGATTAGTATTTTTTTTAAGATGGATTTATATGCCCCGAGGGATGTTCAAAAGAGGGGGAGAGTTGGGAAAGTTGAGAGAAGCAAGGGGACCATGAATACAATGCTTGCTACATCAAATGCTCGAGCTGCCTCTTCTGCTGTTCGATAGGTGCCCAACCAAAGGCGTACTTTTGTTCTTGGGAGCCTAATCTCAGACACCCATTTCCCCCATTTTCTAACACGAATTCCTCTATAACGCCTTCCTCTCCTCTCCTCCTCTTTTCCCTTAGTCATACTGTAACTTCTCAAATTACACTCTTGGATCTTGCTTTGTCTATGTATTTAGCATCCATCTTGGGTATCTGGGCGGTGGAGATTTTCATTGGAAACCATGTAAATTTTGGTCTTGTCAAAAGGTGCTTCGACGATTCAGGGATGTGATTGAAGTGCCATTTTTTTCTTTTGGGTTTTTCTTCAAAATTTCCACCGAACTTTTGACTTCCCTTTCCATTGAATGGATTAAAGAGTTTCAACGTTTCGAATCACTCTATTATCCATTACGTGGATCACCTGGTTCGAAGGCATGTTATCGATACGCAATGATGGCCGGCTACGACAATGAGTTTTGTTACCAAGACAACAAAAAAGAGTTCTGATCTTTAGAAAAAACGATAAACACATGTTCTTAATTGTATTTTATATCTTTGGCTCTTCCCAGACATTTGAAAGGTCTCCATCGCACGGAACTTTGTGTGGTTTCAGAGTTCCTTCCTATTCCACGTGTGAGATATCTTTAAATTATACAATTTGTGATGAATGATTAGGTTACACCTGTAAATTTACGAGTAATTACGTTTACCATGTACTTTCTCTCTATTTCAATTAAATCGCTCAAGCGACGAGATTGATATTTATTTATTTATTATAATTAAAATGTTCATTCATCTTAAATGTTAAGTGTCATACCATTTTGTATATTAAAAAAATTAAAAGTAGTAAAGTGAGTGTAATTGTGATTTAAATGTTTTAGAGTGGATATATTAAAACACATTTATTTAAAAGATGTTGAAAAATATATATTAAGGTTTGATAATTTAGTTTATTGTATTATTGAGATATCTTTTTATTTATCATTTCATTTATGCACAATAGTAAAAGCAAAGTAATCACATTTTAAATATTTTATCTATTATTTAATTAATCTAAGGTTTATTTTTTAACATTTTAAAATTTGATTTATCTTTGATATAATAATCCCATCTATATTATTATTTATGTCGAATGTTGCATGTGATGATTGTCTTTCATTGAGATGAAACAGTTGCTTAAACTCTAATATGCCTACCTATTTTAGTGATCTATATTATTATTTATGTTAAATGTTGCATGTGTTGATTGTGTTTCATTGAGTTGAAGTATTTGCCTAAACTCTAATATGCCTACCCATTTTGGTGATCTATATTATTATTTATGCCAAATGTTGCATGTGATGATTGTGTTTCATAGAGATGAATCCTTTACTTAAACTCCAATATGCCTACCCATTTTGGTGGCAATGACATGTTCAATGGTGGTCAAATGAAGATAAATAGATGTGTTAATTATGATCATAAGGCACATATTTAAAAATAAGATCTTGCTACACAACATACTAGTTTCACTAATGTGAACAATCCTAAGAATATAACAATCATGATTTATATAGAAAAGAAATAGTAGACGAATTTTATGTTAATATTACATTGTACCTAAGGTTTGTGCATCTATCCCCTAAATAATCCTACCTCTACTATAAAAAACTCACCAACTCACACCTTTACCATAAACCCTACATCTAGCATTCTTCTATCCACTACTAGCATTCTGCTTAGCACAATCATGATCATTTTTTTCTCCATACATATATCCTCCTCCATTCCTCATATCACTTTATTCTTTAGTTAATCCACATCCACTGATAATATTCACGAAGATATGATGCCCTTAAAAACCTTAATTGTTTGATTCCTTTCACCCAAACCATTAGATTCTCCATCTCTCTTACATATTATGCCTATAACCATCACAATTCCCATCCCATGTTACTATCCCATCCTCTTCCTTAGATGCTAAAATTTGAATATTTATGTACATCAGAAAGTGGATAACATGAATAGTGGACATGATCTTAACTTGATTTTAAGATTATGACATGTCTATTACCTATAGAATTTTCACAAATACTTTTCTATGTATGATGGGAGAGGATATCCTAATATGCATCTTAAGTCTTATACCACAAGCAATATATAAATTTACATATGAGGATGGAATGGGGTCTGCCACAATAGTGATTTACAATTTGGAGGAACAATTTTTTGTTGAAATCACATATTTTAGAAAATATAATGATTTAAGCCTTAAAAAGTTCCATTTAAAGCATTCCAATTGAGAGGGTTTGATCAAACTACCTTAAATCAAACCCCCTTGGATAGAACCTCACTAGTTTTAAACCATACCTATAACAGAGTCTCCTTTACACCTATCACAATGTTGATAAAAAACCACTTTTGATTTACCCTTTGGGGGATCAAATGAATTCATTTAATTTATTTTTTGTAAGTATGTAGTCCTTATTATAAGCTTCCCAAAAAGTATAATTTTAAATAAATTTAATTTCATTATTATATTTATTTTTATTTCTTTAATGAATGTAGGTTTTCACGAAAATCAAGCTCTTTGTTTTGCATATGTGGAAAAATGTCAGTTATCAAAAAAATAAAAAAATATGAGTGCACCAGGATAAGTCCTTTATCCAAAAAAGAAAAATAAATTGAATTTCAATACATACAAAAAAAAGTTCACAGCGTTATCTGGTCGTGCTATATAGAATTGTAATTGGTTTGACTTAAAAACTAGATTAAAGAAAAAATATTCAATAAAAACTTATCTAACCAAGTGGAAGCACTATATATTGAGTTAGTGAATCTAAATTCAAAAGAATTAGAATTTTATCCTTCATGAAAAAAGTTATGCTGTTATACTTGAGTGTCACTTTTTAAAATGTTGTTTTGAAAAAACTAATTTTTGAGGGAGATGGAAAAAGAAGTGTAATCTAATTCCAAAAAATTTGAAAAAAATATATTTATAATATATAGACAAAATTTCACGAAACTCTAGTTTGCATCATCTTCAAATTTCTCACGGTTTAGCCACTATAGGTGCCCAAAAGTAAAGATTTAGTTAAAAAAAATTATTTGAGTGTCCAGTTTGGCCAAAATTATAAACCACTATTATGGGATCACCCAATGCTAGAAATTTTTTCCCTAGAACACTTAGAGATTTAATAAAAGGAAACGTGAGCCTTATGATTATATTTATCAACATATTTGAGTGTGCTTAAAAGTCAAATGAGAGAGTAACTAATTATATGATATGATCATCTATGTGTTTCAAATTTGTTACATCTTCAAATGATTTAGAGCTTCAAACTATATTTATCAAAGCGCTTATCAAAAAACCAATTAAGATATGTATATATTAACAATTTTTATCTCATTTATGAATATATATGCTCAACTCAAAATAGTGGAATCTTGGTTACTTGGAGGAAATTTATTTAGTTATGATCCAAATCAAAATGCTTCTTTCGAGCTACTAGTATCAAAAGTAAAAATATTTTTCACAAGGTATTTAAAATAGAGAAAATACAATTATAGGGGATCATCCATTTATTCTTCCTTCCTTTAAACCATCTAAGAGAGGGATCTTTCTAAATTGATGATTCAATGGAAAATATAATTAAATATTTTTTGAGTAAAAATCTTGTCACTTTTCCTTCTATCTATCCTATAGATACTACTTAAACCACTCATAAAAGGTGTGATGAGAATGCATATTTTATTTTTTCAATTATGCAAATAAGAAAAAAACTATCCAAGATCTAGTCTATGAACGTATACAGTAGAACTATTTAATAGATGATCCTAGCATAAAAAAATAGAGAAAGAGAGCTATTTTCTAGAAATACAAGTGAAATGAAAATAATAATATTGAATACTCATTATCCACTATAAAAAATGAGAAATGAATGTTGTATATATTGGTTGAACTGAGGAAAATACAACCAATAGGAGTAACTCCCACTACAAAAAAAAATTGGAAGTTCCAACTATTAGGAATATGCCAAAAAAATAGCTACACATTTAGTAAAATAAAAACAAGTGGTTATTATAGGTGACATATACATCTAAAGTAATAAGTAACTCCAACTACCAAGTATAGTTTTAAATTACACACATGTATCTTACATAATATGTCATCTTCCCTCATAGTTACTATTTATAATAGCTTAATAAATATTAAATATGTGTATAGGAAAAATAAATAAGCTTAAATATAAAGGAAAATAAAAACCTATGCCCAACCTACACTAACAACCACTTAAGAAAGGGAACATGATCCAAAGACGAGTGTGAGCAAAGGTGAGCAACAAGAGTTTTGAGTCGGCAGAAGGAGAGGATGCAGATTATGGTGACCCAAATGGGAGATCTCTAGAGGTTGTGCATTTTGTGGAGGCTATGTCAGGTGCCTAGCTTTGTAGGTATGTTGGCTTTTCTTTCCTAGGGTGTAGTTGCCTTGTGGGGAGGCTATGATGGCTCTATTTTTTTTGTTGGCCTTTGGCGTTATTAAGGCAGATGGAGGTGAGGTTTTGTTGGTGGCGTTGGTTGTCTACCTGTTGGTGGAACAGTTTCCCTTTCTCTCTATTATTGTGATCGTGGATGAGAGTTCTAGTTGTTGCAAGCTTCTTCTCATGCAATGCCTTCTTCTATTAGGGCCTTGCTCTGTTGGGTCCCCTTCTTTGGGGATTTCTTCAACCATGGTTCTAGCTTTGGGTTTCTGGGTGTTCTTGGTGTTGGGTGTGGCTTTTGGTTGGACTGTGATGGGGAGGTTGGTGGTAGGAATCTGCATTCTTTCAGACCTTGTAGGGTTGGATGGTGTTCTTCATGGTTTTCCACTCTTGCCCCTCTCTTTGTTTTCTAGTCTCCCATGCCTGGCTCTGCTCTTTGGATGCCCTTGTTCTTTGGCTCTAGGTTTTTTGGTGGTTTTCTTGGTGTTGGGTGTGGTGTGTGGGTGGTCTGTGATGGGGTTGTTTATGGCTGGAGTTTGCATTCTTTTACACCTTGTTGGGTCGGATGGTGTGCTTCATGGTTTTGCACTCTTTCCCTTCTCTTTGTTCTCTAGTCCCCCTTTCCTGGCTCTACTCTTTGGATACCTCTGTGGCTTACAGCCTTTCTTTGCTTGTGCATGCTCTCTTGCTTGGGGGCTTCCTTTCTGGCTAGATTCTCGGTCCTTTGTTGGCGTTTTCTCGGTAGGGTTGTTTCCAAATACCTTTTTCAAGGTCTAATTTTTCATTGAGCTAGAGATTGTTTTTGCTGCCTTTATGCTGAAGTAGAGTGGTTCAAAAGAGTTTTTGCTAATGCATTTGTCCACGAATGATTTGGGTTCCCTGGCTTCTCATTTTTTGTTGTAGGATAGGTGGTATTCTAAGGTTCTATCTTTGTCCCAGCGGGCTGAGCCCCCTCAAGCTTAGTGGTTTACATTTGAGGCTTATTGTTTGTGGGTGCTGGCCTCTTACCAAGTTTTTCCAAAGGGTGGATTGGCTACTTGTTATGATGTTGTGCTAGTCTTCTTCTTGAATCCTATGAAGGTGGATTATGCTCCTATGGAGGTGAAGTTGGGAGGTGATTGTCTTTGGATTCCTCAGTTGTTGTTCCTGTTGAGGTGGATGCTTCTCCTATGGAGGTGGATGTTGAGGGTGCTAGAGTCTTCAGGCAGTAGTGGATTTAGTGGTCGTGACATTATCCCCAATAGAGGGGAGCTCCCTCTTGTTGAGGTGGAGTTGGAGTCAGTTTCTTGGTTTGAACATGTGCCATAGAAAAATGGTTCCATGTCACTTTCATGGCCTTTTAGGTCTTGTTTCATGGTGTTTGTCTATTTTGCTCTGATTTTATGTTGCAACATGGCTTGAACATGCTTATTCAGGTACTAAAATTCAAATAATGACATCTTGTGAAGGTGTTGTGAAGTGTTGTAAGACATTTCTATATTTTTCTAGACTCTATTTATTATAATTCACCTAAAAATCACCTTTTTACTCATGAACAAGTCCTATTTTGAAGTTGTTGTAAAGTCTTGTAACAAAGATTTTATGCTGAGCACATATTCACTTTGTTATCCCTTTCTCATGCTTTATTTGGCCTTTATGTATATGCTTAATTAAGTGTATTTTGAGTATTACTTTCGTGAAAATATTAAATACAACATATTTCACGACACACACATTTTCGAGTCCACAAGGTGGACCCATTCACCATGGGTGCTTGAATAAGTCCCCTTATTTAAATTCAAAATATTTTAAAATTTCCTTTGAGTTTTATTCAAAATGTGATGTCGACCCTATGATGAAATTGTGAGCAGCGGGTAACTAGGCACAAGTGTGTATAAATAGGATTATTTTCACCTAATTTTACATCTCTTACAATTCTCCAACATTCATACATCATATTCAAGAATTCAAGCATTTTACAATATCTTTTCAAGCAATATTCAAGCACTTTGAAGCAACCATTGACATTACTTCAGACTTGCATCATCAAGGTTTTGGTAAGTTGATAGCAATTGCATGTTGTTAGTTTATCATTCATTTGCATTTCATTATTTTATTAAGGTTTGATTACCAAAAGTGGGGTTTGACCAAGGAAATCCCCTATTCACTAACCTTATACCATTTTTCCCCTATTGCATGTTTTTTTGCAACCTTTTGTGTGAAGATTTGAAAATATTTTTGGTGTTGAAGATTGGTTTACAAGTCAACTTAAGTCTATTTCAAGCTTGAAGAAGGTTTTCTATCTGTTTCTTGTAGAATTGACTTAGGCAATCTGACAAGCAGTGATTTCCAGATCTAGTGTTGCTGAGTTGTCTCCTAAATTTTTAGAAATTTGGAAGAGGAATAATTCGCCACCTGTGGTGAATGAGTCCCACCTTAGGACTAAAAATCTGAATTTTATCAAATTCTGAATCCCGACAGAAAGAAACTTGTTTCTAACAGTTTTTCACTAGGAGGACTAATTTGCCGCCTTAGGCGAATGAGTCCCACTATGAAAAATTAGTGATTTCAACAAACATCCACAACATTCCAAATTCATCAAACTTCACCCAAGTTCACTCAGATTCATCCCTTTTCTTTTTGTTCTGCATATTTTCTTCATTTAGTTCATTGTTGCATTACACAATGTGTTTTCAAACATAGCTTAAATCTTAGTTTTGCATTCATTTTCATTCATTTGGATCAGTCAATTGCACTTAGTTAATTTCATTTAGGTTAGAAAACATCACACATTGCATAATTTGAATGAACCATTAGCATGTTTGCTCCTATCTCTCTCCTTTTAGGTGACAAACCCTAGAAGAGCAAGAGTTGTCCATAGGAGCCAAAAATCAATGCTTCATAACAGTGGCTTTGGTGGTGTGTTGTTCTCTACAACTCCCCTATTGAGGTGGGGTTTTAGGAGTGGTTGGAATTTTTTCTTAAGGGTTTAATGGTGTCCTACACGATGAAGTAGGTTATCTTTCTTGGTTCAGTGGTATCTTCTATGATTGACTGGTTTGTTGATGCTTGGAAGATGTAGGAAAGCTCTTTATGTATCTAAGGGTTTTTGGTCCTAGTTAAAACCAGGTTGTTTTAGGGATTCAAGCCCTTGCTTGTTTGTTTGATGCAGCCTGTGTAGTCATGTTTTCCCTTTTTGAGGCTATTGTTGGGTTGTTGATGGTTAGTGTCTTATCTTACTTGCGGCTTTCTTTTGTTTGTTAGGTTGACGGTTCCCTTCAAAACCGTTATGTATTGGGTTTCTTGTAATACCCATGTTGTTGATACTCTTTGCTACTATTTGTTACTCTTATTGTTAGTGTGATCTTGGTTTGTGATGGTGATTAGTTCTGCCCGACTTTGTGTGTGTGGATCATAGTTTGGTTGATTGTACATTTGACATTATTATGATGATTTATGATACTTTATATGGTATTTAGATTATTTGATTATGCAATGGTTTTTCCTTAATATTATATATGTAGATGTTGTGATTCTATGATGTTAATTTGGTTCCCGATAATACATTGTGATCGCGATGGTTAGTATTGGTTTTATGATGTGATTAGTTAGTTAGCAATGTTACTTTACATCTAACGTTGTATTTGTTAGTATAGCTTTGGTGTGAGGACAGGGTAGCACCACTCATTCGAGTGGCCTACTACACTGCAATTCCTTCTCATGATATGATGCTTTGATTATATACATATGTTACTTGACATTTATTTGTATGCAGGAATTATAGGAATTAAGTCTTGATTCCACCTGTTTCGACAGGACAGGGTGAGCATTAAATTAACCCAATGGGTACAATGTTGAAGAAGGGAGTTGATTAGGAAGTGTCCCCGTCCCAAGTCCATCATCCCGTTGTGAGTTTGTTGTGTCATGATTGAGGTTTTGTCCTTGTCGTTGTGTAG
>VDFB02224914.1:0-22699 GCA_007258455.2 Sequoia sempervirens
CCTAAGAGTCTTGACTAGGCAAACACAATCTTCCATTGCATCCGACATGCAGGTAAATAAACTCAATAAAGTTTATTAAAAATTGAATACTTGTGCAATCTATTCAATATTAATTTCCACCATAAAGTAATTACATTCCTATTTGTTTTAAACACTCAAGCAGTGATAATATATATTGCACATGACATTGGAATGCAGCCTAGTGAGGGTGGAGTAGAATGTGCAGATGAAGGTCATGGTAGCATTGCATCTTGATACTTTAGAGCATGTGGCGTGATCAACATGTTGAGCATGGTCAGGCTAGATAAGATCAGGAACATGATGTGGCCCCATCAGGTAAAGAGGACCACTCTAATGTTCTTTTAAACATATTTAATTGAAATTGGTGTATTAGTTAATGTAACCTTTTGTGTTTCAAATCTAGAGGATTTAGAGGGTGTTCAACATGTTGAGCATGGTCGGGTTAGAAGAAATCGGGGAGGAACATGATGTGGCTAGCAATTAGGGACCACCCTCATGTTCTCTTAAACATATTTAATTTCAATTGGTGTATTAGTGTCTGTAACCTTTTGTGTGTTTCAGCTGCCGGAATCGGAGTTTAGATGGTGTTCAACATGTTGAGCATGAGTCTATAACAAAGTTCAGGAACATGATGTGGACCCATCAATTAAAGAGAACCCTCTAATGTTCTTTTAATTAATGAAGATAACGCTAACAATAATAATAAAACATATCAGTTTAATATTTCTTTATTATTGCAGCAGATCCCCCTTGAAACGATGTCCACGTCATGAGCAGACGACTAGGTGTAAATTAAGATCACAAGCAGAGGAAAGAACAACTAAAGGGGGGATAAATATTGATTTAAAAAATGATACTCCACTTCAACTTTATGTAGCTTTAAAACAAAAAAAAAAAAAAAAAGTGATTGTAATCATATCATGACAACCATATTTTTGATAATATGTAAAAACTGAAAGAATGAATATTATATGTTAATGAATGAATGTGAATATGTTAATTAATGAATGCTATATGTTAATGAATGAATGTTATATGTTATTAATGGATGAATGAATTATTAATATTATATGGTTGGGTATGGGGAATTGAGAGTGATGTGGGGGGGGGGAGGGGCCAAATGAGCTTCCACCATCACGTGGTTGGCCCTGTTAAGTAGAGAATATTAAACTATTATCAAAACAAAGAGAAGCTCAATAAGGTAATGCACTTTTCAATATAAGAAATGCATTGTTTGAAGCATCAAACCAATATGCAGTCTATATGTATGATCAGTCGTCAGTCTTCGCAATGGTACATTTCCACAAATATATATATATTTTTTAAATTGATGCTTCGTTGCAATTTCGATGAAACCCACCAATGAATCAAATCGACGAAGTTGCTATAGCTGCGATGAAGGTTTTGTCGTAACTCCTTTCCAATTTTGTCACACTTTTGACAAAATTTTGGTGTTGTTTCCACGCTACTACTTGCCTATTTCATTGCACTTTCGATGAACTTTTGGTGTTCTTCCAACGCTACTCCTTGCTCTTTTCGTCACAATTTCGACGAACTCTTGGTGTTGTTTCGATGCTACTACTTTCCTATTTTGTCGCACATTCGATGAACTTTTGGTGTTGTTTCGATGCTACTCCTTGCCCATTTCATCAAAATGGCGATGAACGTCTGGTGTTGTTTTGACGCTACTCCTTTCCCATTCGTCGAACTAGTGATGAACTTCTAGTGTAATTCGTCAGTAGATACATGAAGTGTTCATCGATATTCTGACGAAAGTCCAAGCCACTTCATTATGCCGACGACCGATGATTCTTTGCTATTATTTTGACGTTTAATTTGTCATCAGCCTTTCGACCAAAAAATAGTGATGAAAATATTTTTTCCATTTCGTCCCTTGTCCAACAAAAATTTGTCGAATGACAGATGAACGGCCGTCGAAAAATGGTGTCAAATTCAGTAGTGGCAATGATCTCACAATCATTCATCCCTAGACAGAGCCACTATTAGAATTGTAAAATTTTGAAAATTTTATAGTTGTTTATACTCATGAGTTTCCTAAGAAGCCCATACCATATGCACATGAATCCCCTCTTCATAACATATTTTCCCATATTTTATCATTTGGTCCTATAGAATTCATTTGGCCCTAAGCATTTGAATGTATAAACCATATCGGTTTAACATGATGTAGGTCTCACTGATCCATAAAGCATTTTATACTAACGTATATCTTTTTGCAGTCTATCGGCAAGAGATTGGGAATGTCTTACTGATGAGATTTCAGTTGAGGATTCATATCGGCATGATGCAGTTCGCAGTCTTAGCGACAATGTGATCCTATCGGCAAGATAATGTTCATTGGAATAAGTCATATCGAGCTCATTTGTGTCTTACCAATTGAAGCATAAATTGACTAACAACGAGACTTGGGCCATCAGAGTAATGTCCCACAACATTCATCTAGTTTTTCCAATAAAGCAAAGAAGGATTCAATTGATTTCATCAGGGTGAAGTTAGGGAGTCTTTTTGACCCCCTATGTCATAGCGATAGGATTTCATTGGTAAAAGACTTAGTAGTATATTTGGAGAGAATGGTTATCAGCAAGACAAACTTCATCGGAGAGAGATATGAGAGTCATATCGAGTGTTGTTTCATCGGAAAGAAAATCATTGAGTCTCGACAATCAGAAAATATAACAAAGGAAATATTTCGGCAAGACACGATGTAAGCAGAGGAACGTTTTCCCTACTTACAATGTCTCAGTGACAAGTTTGCATCAGTGGGAGTCATAGTGATACTTAAGACTTAAGGGATAGAACAATTGGGGAGACTCAGAACATCGGTCAAACTACATGGCACCATGGCGATATATGATCTATTGACTGTGAGGAGGACTCGAAGCGTCCGAGAGACTATAGGATGTCTTAGCGGGTATCTAATGAACATGGTAAAAGCCCAAATAAACTAATTGCCATACATTTGAATACAAAAGGATGTGACCCTTCATGTTGTTGATGTATAAAAACCCATTTTTGACAGTGGATAAAAGAGAGTTAATTGAAAATACAATAGATCACAATATGTTACAATTTTGAGACTATGATGCATGTATGAAACTATGGAGATATCAATGAAAGTCATTTGATTTGGCGATGTATTTTCTAGTATCAATTGTTTGTTGTGTTAATTAAAAGTATTGTTGAAGTTGTCTTCAAGGTTGATGTTTTCTAATTATTTAAACTGATATGTCAAGGACATTTTTCAGTTTATCAATACACACTTGTTGAATATGTATGGTTGGATTAATTTGTTCTTTCAAGGAAAGATTAAATCCTTTTGATCAATCATGGTAATTAGGGAATCTCATTTGGATCATTAAGAATAACTTGGTAGTCATAGTATTGCATGTTTATACAAGTTATAAACTCAAATTTATATGCCAAACAATTAGAGTATCTAACAGAAAGAAATTACTTATTTCAGATCTTTCATTTGACTCCGCACACCCAATAAGGCACTAGTCTCTACCATTTCACTGTTAAGTTTCATTCATTTTACACATGAACATATTAGATTCTAGCCTTGATATTGCTTATACAATTTATACCAAAATAAAACTCATTTATCCACCTCCATTTGCCATTGTGGGTAAATTACTCTAAGAAATAAATAAAAGTCAAGCTTGCTTCATTGTCATAGGTACACCCACCTAGGTTTGGTAGCACCTGAAGAGTAGAAGGTTCAATTCATTTGGCCTTGTCTATTATCCTGAAACGTTGTGAGAGCTTGGAAACCTCTCATGGCTCAAACCTTCATTTTTGAGAGCTAACATGTCTGACCACCTTAACTTGGTCAAAACTTCATGAAATCCTTTTTTTTTTTTTAATCCTATAGTATGCGAAGCATAGAATGTGACACATGTTTTGGATTCAAAAAATGTGATACTGTTTGAAAGCTATAAATGTTTTTCAATGAGCCTATCAATTAGGACTTTAGCCATAATTTGAATAGAAAATGAATAATAATTACTTATTAAATTCAAACAAAGAATAATTTATATTGGTGGAAAGTAGAGAATCTCCTTTAAAAACTCTTTTGTTTCATCAATTTTGGGTACTAAAAAGGTCAAAGACCACATACCCATCATATTGCCACTTTTTGGCCCATCATGATCCTACACATACCCGGGACATCTTTCCCAACTCGAAGGTTTCTGCCATCTAAGACCCGAAGGTCTACATAATCACTTTTGTCTGCTACAAACTTTCATCTATCATTTCTTGCATCATCACAATCAAATTTTTTTTTGAGAGTAACCAATCCTTTTAGAAGCTTGTTGGATTTGAGTTTCATAATTTTTCTCTCATAAGCCTCAGTAATCTTTGGTTGAAGTTGATCGGTGAATTCCCCCGACTGCTGGATGAATGAGGTGATGTGTTCATCACTTTCAATAACCTACCAACTCTAATCATTGTCAGGAATTGTCGGTCGGACTATTACTCATATAGAGTTTTTGTTATGTATAAGGTCAAAGGCAGGATCAAACTGAGCACCAATCACGGCCATGTGGTCTACGTCGCCATTTTGTCCTCAAGGAATAGTTTGGATGTTGAAGGCATCAAAATGCTCAACCAAGTCCCAAAATCGGTGCCAATAGGATCTCATGCGGCCATTCCTTACCACGATAATCCCTCAGACTTGGTTGACTACTATTTTAGAATCTCCAAACACCATTAATTACTTAATGCCCATTCGCTCCACAAGGCTTAAACCTTGAACTAATCCTTCATATTTAGCCTCATTGTTTGAACAAGTGAAATGGAAGTGGAAAGACCTTAGTATCTTTCCATCTTATGGGGATATTAAACATATCCCCACTCCAGTGAATACTTTACCCCTTGCTCCATCAAAGCACAGCGTCCATAGCTCGTTTTCTTGGCTACCTTTGAACTCTTTGGCAACCTTCGGGAGCACTTGGTCTACATCATAAATTACATAGGTGTCCAATCCTGTAGCATGATAATTTCTGAAAGGGTCACTGTCCATGTGTTCACTCAATAGAGCATCCTCTTGGTCATCCTGGTCTTTGCTCATGTTTTCCTTCTCTAGTAATTCAACACAATACATTTCTTGCTTGGTGATAGAGGTATGCACGACTTCAAAATTTATCAGGGGGCTTCATCTACTACATGTTCAAAATTCAAATCCTCTGATTCTATCTTCATTTTTGTGTCGTGCTTGGTTCTGAGAATCAAATGTGACCAATCCAATCCTAGGTATCTGCCCACCTTTGAAGTAAATTCTCGAGATAGATAGAGACCGAACATGGGAGGGACATCTATGATCATGGTATCTTGCAGCACTGTGATATTAGGGCAAGAAAATAAACTTAAAGGAAGTGCCTTGATGACACCTATGGTTTCAACTTTGTTCCCATAAAGCTGCATTACTCCCCTTTTCATAGGTTCATAGCCGAGTCCTAAAGCTTCAGCTATTTTTTTAGGCATAACTATGGTGCTAGTGCCAAAATCAATCATAGCATTGTGCAATAACTTCTTTCCTATAATGAGAGTTAAGAAGGGTTGGGGCTTCAACTTATCTCTAACTTCAACAGGGGATTCTTTTATGTTGTTTGTAAGGACTTTAGCCAACGGTTGTTGGTTAACAACCTTTGCATTGGCTAACTACTCTGTTGGCGTTGTGCTGACCTCTCCCTAAAGTGCCTTTTGTAATAGCATTTTTTGCTCTGGGATAGCTAGAATGTCCCATAGAGACACATTAGCAGATGATTTCTTCAATTGTTCTACCACATTAAAAGGTGGAAAACTCTGAGGTTTATGCTCCTTGGCTCTTGTTATAATAATTTCCTTCTATGGTTGAGATGGTAATGGGGTAGTGGAAGTTTCAATAATCTGATCAGAAGCACCTTTAAGTTGCGGGCTAGCTAGATGCAGAGCAACTGACTCACCAGTAAATCTCCTCTTTGAGCGCGTGTTATATTCAGGTTGCACTTGCGGTGTTTTGGATATGAATGTATCATTAGAAAACACTTTTTCTTCTTCCTCCATCCATGAGAAGAGCGCGTGATGAGGAACGATGTTAGATTCTTGTTCTAGATACATCCCTTGCATTTGCGCAGTAAGAACCACACTCTCCATTTGTGGCGAGGGATATACATAACCCCATTTGGTGTCATGCCTTGGCTGCGTTGTTCCACCACCTTTTGTTGTAAGTTGCCATATGGACAATTTTGGGGAATATGTGCATCGCTGCAAGGGAAGCACCATGGATTGATGTCATCAATGAGGTTATTCTGCCCCGCAGTTAATTCCCTACTCGAGCTTGGTTAAGCGCTCGTCAGCGGAGTAGGCACCGACACCATTTGGTTGTCCGTTGGAGCTGGTGAATTAGTGCGGGAACTGCCTTGGTACTAATTCTACATATATGAAGGCCGTCTGCCTTGATAATTTTGATAGGTAGGCTTCAGAGGCATTGATTGGTTTCGCTTGAGGGTGGTTATGTCATTCTCCATAGTCCACAACATTTCTTTAAGATCTTTCTCATTTCATCTTTGGAAGAACCGGATGTAGAGGCAACATTTTGTGGTGTTGTTGTGTACATTGACTAGGGAGTTGCAGGCATGCTAATTGATGTGACTTCTTGTGCAGGAATCGATATTTTAGGAAATATCGACATGCTAGGCCGAGGAGGCAACTTTCCACAATCTATCAAATGATTATCAGCTTTGACAATGACATTGTAAGCATCTGGTAGAGTAGCTCCTCCCAAAGACTTGATCATCATAGAAATGTTGGGATTGATGGACTTCAGATAAAATATGAATGCCAACTCAGGATTCGGGCGTATAGTAACAAGGATCCTCTGCCAATTCATGTGGAATCAGGCATTAAAGTCCGTTATAGCTTCCTGGGGAGCTCGTTTTATGACAGATAGTTGATAATACAATGAAGAGCGATTTCTATCATTTGAGAACCTCTCATAGAACAGATCTTCGAGCTCGTCCCAGGTGCAAATAGTGCTAGGTGACAGCGTTCGGTACCAATCCATCACCTTGCCTTTAAAAGATGCAGCGAGAAGCCTTAGAGCTACATTCTGCATTGTGATCCCGTGCACCAGACACACGTCTGTCACATCTTGCAGATGTTCTGCGGGTGTTCTTGAGCCATCTCTAGTAAACTTGGGTATAGCTTTCATAGTTGAAACTGGGATAGCACCCTAGACAGTGGGTGCTACTGGGGCTACTAGGGGACTTCTGGCGTCCCATGCCACGTAATTTCTATTGGCGGCTGGCAACATGGTTAGAGGTGGGTGGCGGGAGTGGAATGGTTACAAACTAATTTGTGGCCTGCATTATTCCTAGTGGAGGTACTAGTAAACTGGGGTTGCTTACGGTTGGGATCTAGTTATAGGTCAATGGCTCATACACCCTTCTAAAATGAAAATTAATTTAAGCTTAGTCCCACTAGGCGTACCAGAAAAAAGAACAAATTGTTGACGCCAAAATTTGACAAGGTAACACTGTCTTATGGGAAACTCAGTTTATGGGGGACCTTTTGCGCTAAACTGAGTGATCTTCGAGTTTTTAGAGAAGTCAGATTCTTCTATAATGGGGGGTTTGGAAAGGGAAAAGGAAACAATATTAATAAAATAAAGTATAACCTAAGGCGATGCTCCAAGACTTAATGATAGGCACGATAAATCATAGATCTAAGGGCCTGATTGGTATTTGTAGTGTTCTAGAAGAGCAGAAACTAAAAATCATAGCACAAACAATCTATTTATTGACATAAAATAACATTGTATAAATTCCTATTGCCAAGAAGAGTCATTAGACATGATCTAGACCAACAAACTTGCATTCAATATATATAGAAGTTCTCAAATGAAATGTCTAGACAATAAAAACACAATTTACAATTTAATCAAATAGCATGAAAGAATAGAAAGGCCGAACAATTGGCATAGTTTGAAAGTCTTTTGCAATCAAATAAAATAGTAATAAAGGCTTGGCGTTTTTTCTTAAAACCAGTGTTCCTTCAAAATTTTGGACCCTTTTCTCCCAATAGAGAAAAGTATATATAGCAGAAAAACTCCCACCGCCTCGGAGAGCAGCCACCAAAAATATTTTGCTATCCCCTGGCAATGATGCAGAAATAAGAATATTCCCCAAGTCGTTGCAACAGAAAAGATTTGAAACCAAGCATCTGGTCATTCTAGGCATAGGTGCATCTCCTACAAATGATGGCAGTGGTCCTGACAAGGTTAAAACAGACAAGTATCACCATCCAGTGCAAATGATTATGACATACGGTGCCCAATCGCAGCATTTAGTTTGTCTGATTCATCGCTCGAAAATGAAATCCGCCGAATAGGCACGTGGCAGCATTTTGCTGCCCGCGCGAACCTTTATCTCTCCTTGTTGAAGCCTTGTGCCAAGGCTACACATGTTGAGCAGGTAGAGCTCTATCCAAAAGCGGAGGAAACGATCATCGACTAGGCGCAAAGGAGACACGTGGCAGCATTTCGCTGCCTGCGGTCATTATTTCATCCTCTTGCTGAAAGATTTGCAAAGCGTAGACATGTAGCAAGAGTGCATCATAGACAAAAATTGTGGGGCCCACCAAATTTATTTGGGAATGAGAGCACGTGACACTTGAGTGTAGCCCGATGAGGAAGCAAAAAGGAATGATAAAAAATGGCCCACAGCTACGACACGTGGAAGTATAGTGGGGATTCCTGAGATGCGAAAGGAAGGGAAACCCTCAGGGTGCACAGAGTAGACATGTGGAGGGGGGAAAGTAGACCTTGATAAAAGGCTAAGTGGATTCTCTGCAATGCGTGGGCTGATACATAGAGGAAAATACACCCGAAGGGAGCTTGTTGAATATTTATTAACAGTAACTTATGAAAAATTCCACCAATTTAGGTAGAAATCTAGGTCCTCTAGAGTGGAAACCTAGCTCCAATAATTTAGCTTATAAATTATACATTTCACTTGTCATGTAGGATGCCAGGTCACCGAAAGGTCCCACAAAGTGACATCAATTTGGGTAGGAAATTAAACATTATAATATTAATAAATATATCAAAAAATAATAAAATAAATGCTAGGACTCAAAGGTTGATACACCCTTATTCCAACAATTCCAATAGCAAATGCCAAAGTTTAAATAAAACTCAAAATGAAACATTTTTTTGTTAATGAGGATTACACTTGTACCTAGATGCTCCTATATAAAACACACCAAGTAGAAATATTGTGAGCATAGGCTCACAATGACATAGTTGAGTAGACGGACTACTCTTCCAAGTTGCAACCAACCTATAATGAACTCCATCACTGGAATAAGTACACAAAATCAATCCTTCTTCATCTTCTTCTAGCACCATGCCAAAACAACTATCATCTTCCTCCCACAACTCCATTCAACCCTTTTCTATCCTTTCATGGATTCACATCCACCATGTGCCATCCTCCTCCACCAAATTATTTCTCCTCTCCTCTCCTTTGTGGAATCCAACCCACTAGTAACTAGCCTCATCCACCAAACTCTCATGTCACTCATATTATAGCCCATCGTAGACAAATATTCATCGAATACCTTATGAAATTGAAAATTTCCATACGTTCTTCTCCACACTCTTCAATCTTGACTACCTGAAATGGAAGTACAATAGCATCATCAAAAAATGCAACAAGATTTACCTCTTCATCTACTACTACAAATTCACCATCAGTTGCATCAATAACTTCTACTTCCTTCATTGTGATGCTTGCCTTCCCACTTTCAATTGTTGTGATCTTCTCCAACCATTCATTCTCCAACATCAAAATTTGTGATAAAAAATAATTTTCTTCCTTATTCTTTGTTGAAACTTCACATTCCCTCACCACATCTTCATTTTTCTCCTCTTCTATTACCTCTATTGCAGGCTCTTTACTATTCATTCCATCCTCTTCCTCTTTTCTCATGTTTGCTTGTCCACTCACTTGTGCTTCCAATTTATCCAACTCATCCAATTGCTTAAATATATCTACAATCATCCTCCATTTCTATTTTCTTTGTACCATCTCCACGCTTCCCAAATCACAAGATTCTTCCTTATGACTATATCCATTTCATTTGCTAAATTCTTTCACAATTTGCATCACATATTTTGAAAGCAGTTCTTTCATGGCTTCTAGCTCTCTCATTGCTCAAGACTCCTCCTACCTGCAACATCCCTCACACAAGCTTTCCTCTACTACCTTCACACTTACTTTTAGGTGCAAACTACCTCACGATCATTGATCTATTCACATAGTCTACTCTTAGGTCCTAGTGCAAATTGTCTCACGTTCAACAATCTATCCACACACTTATGATCATGGGATTTGATACCATTTGGCGCATACAATAATTCCTCTTGCTCAACTCACAAAATCCCTGTCATAAGAAAAGACTCTCTACTCACAAACTCAAAACTCAAATCCACACAAAAGATATAAATTTGCAAACATTTGCAACAATTTATTGAAGTTAGTCTTCAAATTACATCAAAATCCATGACAAACCAATTTACAGAAACCATTTAATGCAAGAAGAAACACACTTACTCTATCTCAACGAACCGCACTCAAAAACTTTATTCAAAACAAAATGTTGTAATAAAAGCTTGTTCCATTCATCTTCACAAACAATGAGTTTCAATTACATAGGAATTTAACAAATACAACATCATTCTTGCTAATATGCTATTATATCTCTTATTACCTCTCGATTACTCTACCCCACTTTCATTTCTATACATTCATTCAATTCCACCCATGGTCAACTTGATACCTCTTCACTCCTTTCAAACTCTACTTTTTTATACCTTATTTCTTCTCCTTAACCTACTATGACCTACTCATCAATTACTTTTTGCAATTATGAAATTGTGTATCTTTCTTCATTTGAATACTTACCATTTCATGGTGCCCCCTTCATATCATGCAAGGCATATTATTTTTTCATCCATTTGACCTAGGACAACATGGCATCTCCTCTCTTCCATTATGCAACATCTTCTTAGACCAAGTGTGCCCCTTCTCTCATGCCTTTCTTCTCCTCACATTGTCCACTCATCTCCCCAACATTTCCTATGCAACCTCCCTCAAACTACTATATTTGTCACCCTTTTCTATCTCTCTCCTGGCTTTTCAAGAAAAAATAATTACCTCTCATATGAGCGTAGGCTAGCTTTTAGTTTGATCTACCAACAATTATTTATTCTTGTGCCTCCTTCCCTCTCTCCAGGTGCGAATTTTCTTTGCCATAATGTGCAACCCCTCCCCTCTCACTTCTAAGCCCCTTTGAAGCCCACCAAAATCTGCCCATTCACATTTGAAAATGTCCTTTTGCTACCAAATAAAGTAGCACCTTGTTGTTTTTCCTTAGCATATAATTTATGCATTTCATAATTTGGTTGTGTGGATTTTCTTTTGTCTCTTTATTTTCCTCAAGTGTGGGCTACTGCAATTATGCCCACTTGTATTTATGATTACAATAAAATCATCAATTATTTGATTTCATTGCAAAATTTGATCAAATTGAAAATTAATTTGAATTCCCTAACAAAACTTGAAATTACAAATTGTAATATGACATTTTGTCAAATGTAATTGACAATAACATCACTCAATTATGCTCCAAACGACCACCGAGACCGAACTGAACTGCATTCCAAGAGAAAATGCCAAAACTGATTAAAAAAAAAAAAAAAAGATTGGAATGCTCCTACATCATATATTTTTTTATTTATAATATCTAATCCTTAATTATTATAAACTTTATTTATTTTTGGATCAGTTCAAGCAGTCTAAGGGGGCTATACCCATATATTAAACTTCAAAATGATATAAATATTACAGTATTTGTATGGCCATGACCATTTTAGGCCCTATTCTTGTTCTACAAAATTTGAACATAAATTCCCATACCATATACATGAATTCATTCCCACATATCTACTGATACTGGGTCACCACTAGAGCCCCCTACTATTACCTATCGACATAATACCCACACCAGAAAATAATTGGGCTACATTAACA
This sequence comes from Sequoia sempervirens, assembly GCA_007258455.2. Taxonomy (NCBI): domain Eukaryota; kingdom Viridiplantae; phylum Streptophyta; class Pinopsida; order Cupressales; family Cupressaceae; genus Sequoia; species Sequoia sempervirens. Next base: position 12,120 of record VDFB02224914.1, read on the forward strand.
TAAGATATTAAAACTGAAACTGGTATAACCCTACTTTACCATCCTGCTCTCTGCTTCTTCTTTGTCTGCCACTATCATTCCTACCTAAGGTCATTGTCATCCTCTTCCATGCCCTCCTCGCCTACCTCCGATTTCGAGACTTCCATGGCCACTGGCCAGTTAGCAGTACCATCCTCGTCTGCCAAATTCTCTCCTCTAATGTATTCTTGGAGCCACCCCAGACCTCCTTCTAACTCCAGATTTAAGATGTGTTTCAAAAATTGATTTCTCTTTCATACTCCCATTTAGAATTTTGGAAGCTCAGAGAGGTCTTCGGCGAATATGAGTGGGTCACGCTCTGGATCTTGGCTCCTTCTAGAAATGAAGTAGTAATTATTGGGGAGTGGAACCCCTTTATCCCCCTTCACATTATTCAACACATCTTCCAGACTTCCCAAAAACTTGTTCCATATCAGACGCCTACACAATGCCTTCACCAATTCCTTAGTTTCTCTAGCATTTAGAACATACACCAAAAATATCATGGATATATCTATATTCACCCTATATCTATGATGGGCAACTTAAAAAAATCCTTCCTTAACACCATTTTTATTGTGCTTAGTTTTGAAGACGCACCCCAGCCTCTTCTCCGTTATCTCCCCTAAAAATGCAATTTTCCTGCGATGGCCTTTGAGCATCACAGGTGTGTCCATCCCCACCTTCCAACTTCTCAAAATACACTGAAAAAGCTTATCCTGTTAAGCTTTATTAACATACACCTGTCTCCCACTCTTTTCTCTCAAAGTTTGGGTGGCATCTTACCCTCTCATCATTAAACCTTCACCCCTGATTACCTTCAACCACCTTTTGATGATGTAATCCAATCCTTTGACCTCCTTTTAATGATGATATCTCTATGGTCAGCTTGTGATTTAGCCTAGTATGGTTAGACTACCACACAAGACTCAACCGCCTTTGTTTTCATCTGCCACCTCATTCCCCTCTCTATAAATATGTGATATAATTTTGAATTCTTCAAAATTGCTTAATGTTTATAGTATTAATGTTTATAGTATTGGATTTAGGTATTTTCCTAGTTTTAGATTTGGCATCTATCCTTGTCGAATCGCATTGATTGTTATTAGGGAGTCTCCTTCTAGATGAACTTTCTTAATTTTCTCCTTAATTACACATTGAAGCCCTATTAATGCCACTCCAAATTTGGCTTCATTATTGGTTCTTGGCCATAAATATACTAATTCTTCCACCAATATTGATCCTTTATTATCTCTGATCACATAGCCTGCTCCACTCTCCCTCGGATTACCTCTCGCTACTCCATCAAAGTCGACTTTCACCAACCTTCCTCAGATGCTTTCCATACCACCCCCAACCTTAGGTTAATGACAGGATCATCCCTTTGATCTCCGTTAACAGAGGATTATAAACTTTAATTTTAATTCTCTATCAATTAATATTAAATTTATATTTTTTAATTTTTTGAATAAAAAATATAGACGCCTATAAATTATTTATAAGATAATAGCAATATTATAGAGAATAGATACATATTATCAATAACATAAACATGGAAAAAAAGGGCCAACAAAACAAAACCTAGGCCATATGACTATAAAACAACCCATATATGAAAAAAAGCCAAAAACACACCAAAAATAGAAGACCACCAAGAAAACAAGGCTAATTACTATCCCGCTCCTTGAGCAAGGGCAGTTCTACACATAGCAAGTTGAAAGACTTCGTAACATTATTCTTAGCAACATGGAATGGAGGTAAATATTTCAGCAACAGACAGAGAGCGTAGAAGGAGACTTTCGCTCGATCTAGAACCAGTCCATCAAGAAGATGGCCATGCGAGTTGACAAAAAAAATTTAAGCAAAGTTTCAATATTTATGAAGCCTCATGATAATGGCATTACGAATACATTTAACTTTTGAATATGATCATAGAAGAATGCTCACAAATTTCCAATTCCACTCTATCGTAATCAAATTTAGAAACCCTTTTCAACTTCTCCTTGTCATAGGAATCAACAGAGGCTAGAACCTTCGACATTTCTAATTCTATTATTCAACATTGTCACCTACCAATAGAACATTTAGAGCAGAGATGGGAGTTATAGGAATACATGAAAACCGACAATTTGAAATGAGCACTAAATCTTTATAAGGAGATTTGAGTGGAGAGCATAAGAACATGACTAAATCTTTATAAGGAGATTTGAGTGGATCGTACATAGATCAGAACATCCAGTGAAGAATGTATTTTGGCATGCAAGAACCATCAATGGCGCGCAACCTAGACTACAACCTGTACAAAACATTTAATGCAAAATAATCAAGAGGGTTAAAAACAAATGCATATCATTTATGAAGAGTTGGAAGCCGTGAGGATAGGGATGGACTTAATCTCTGTATAGAATCTTTACAATAATACCAAGGAATGGGTGCATCGAACTCCACTTAAAGCCTCAAAATCCAATTGAGCAAAAAATAATAATGATTGCAATTGATGGAAGTGCCAAATTTAAAGAAGACCAAAATTTGAGAGATTTGGAATGAGGGAAAAACATCACTTTTTTATTGAGTATACATGGATGGACACTAGAGAGATCAAAATAATTCAATTTGATATGTTATGTAGATTGTTAATATACTATTGCTTCATCTCCAACAACTGCACTATTTGCCAATTTATGTACCACTACACTAGTTTCCTTATAGTAGTGTATAATTTCATAATGTATGATTTTTTTTAACAACTAATTTGTTTCAACAAAAAAGGTAATCAAGTTTCTAGTTGGTTGAGTTTTTATGAAAGAAAGATATTTATGATGATCATAGAATCACTTAAATTGTTTCTTTTGATGGCTAGTTCTATAAATCCAAGAGTAAAGAATTAGCTTCAATGATGTTGTTTGTGTCATTTGATAATTTTGTATGTGTTGTTAAAATAACTTGTTCTAAACGATCCCCAATAATTGCTCTAGCACCTGATTTTCTTGAATTCTCTCTTGAGGCTCCATCAAAGTTAAGTTTAAACACATTTTAGGGGGGACAGGAGTCCAACTGATTAAGTTTCTATCTATTTTGGATTTCTTCACTAGAAAATGAGCCAATGTAAGGGATGGTTTTCAAATATCACCAATTTTTTAATCCAACACTATCCCAAGAAGATAATATTTTCTTTAAAGGAAGATATTTAAAGAGAAAGGACATAGTGGATTCTAAAATTGAAAGCTCTATTTTCTTTATTACCTCATTAATACAACATGTTTTCTTCCTAAATATTTGATTTTTCGTCTCGAGACAAATTTTCCAAATAAGAGTTGAGGGGATAATTTCCCAAGGAGATGAATAAGTATAGTCTTTAAACAAAGAAGGATGACTCTGAAAAAACTAAACAGGAGATTCTAAAGCCATCTCCAACAATGATTTGCAAAATTACATGTTAATTACAGGTGGTAAAATTGTCATATGCAAGGCCACACAAGACACAAGGGAAAAAGGGAGATATACCCAAGATATCCAATCTCATGCATGTAAGAATCTTGTTATGCAAAGCCAACCAAGAAAATTCTCTTGCTTTCGATAGAAATACAAAACTCCAACAATAATATGAAGGCCACTTGGACTAAGTAGGATGTTCTATTAAAGCCCTATATGCATCTTTGATAGTATAAATTCTTGATTTTGAGCCCAACCATTTCAATTCATCCTCTTTTTCTACAAAGAAAATTTGTCTCTTATTTTGTTCTTCTACATATTTTACTTTCATTTCTTGGGAGAAAGGAAAGGACTCAACTGATTTCCATGAGAGCTTTGGGAAAAAAGGATTTGTCAATTAGAGAATAGTCTTTCACTTTGACTCTTCACAATTGAACCAAAAAAGGTTGGTTTATTGCTATAGGACCAATAAGTTTAAGAGGTTTGTGACCATTCTAGAAGTCATCTCAAAGTAAAACCCTTTCACCATTGTAAACTGTCTAGGAGAGGCAAGAAAGTATTAACTCATGAGAATAAATCATTTATATCTCAATTTTTAATCATACCTATAATATAATTTAATGTAAAGAATTTGTATATTATACTTTTATTCTAACATAATTTATAACTACTACTATTGAAAAATCTCCCCTCTTATATCCATCTCTCTTTCTGTATTAATATTAATTAAGTTCTTTAAATATAACAATACTAGTATGTATGTATGTATGAATGTACATATGTATAAAGTGATGAGAGTTATTTTATCTACTTAGAAGTGATTTTAATTACCTAAATTTATTTTTACTTTAAAGCTATTTAGTTTATTTAAGAGGCGTTTCATTTTAATTTTCATTCTTTACAATTTTTTATATGAAGAGTAATTTTTATTTACATAAGACTTATTTTATTTAATAAAATAAAAAATTATTTTTATTTAGTGAAGAGTTATTTTATAATTTTATCTTTCTATAAAATATTTGAATTGTGTTTTAGTTTTATTTACATAATTATTACTGTTATCAACTGAAGTTGCACCCTTGTTGAACCTGATGTTCAACACCTCAGTGTAACATGGGAAGACCTCCAAATATGTGGGTTTCTTATAAGCAGAGGTCAACCTCTGAAGAAGGCCGGCTTCCTTTGGTGTCACCTAAACTACTGATTCTTTGAAGGGAAAAGGAGAAAGAATACATAAGAATAAAACTAAACTATGGTGATGCATCAAAATGACAGGAACAATGAGATACTCAGTTTACACTTGAATACTGATGATGGACATAAGATTACACATCAAATCCTGCAAGCCTTGCACTAATGTTTCACAAACAGGTTCGATTCACACACTTTTTACGGAAAGGAAAGAAAGATTTTCACATACTAGAATCCCTGTGTGACTAAGTGAACACAATTTGCGATTTGTATAATGATACTTTTGCAAAGGAAGGCATGAAACACAAGATAAAGTTATGAAGGAATGAAAGAAATTCACAAAATAACTTAATCATGAACCTGAAATGCACAACACTTTGCAAGGACAAGATGGAAATCTGAACATCAACAGTGATCAAGCTAAGCTTTATATAGCATGTTCCAAAACGAGTTACAAAATTCTGCTAATCCGAGAGAGGACTGTAGAAGTCACGGACTTCAGAAAAGCATCAGAACTTTTTTTACAAGAAGGAAAAAATGCCTTATATACCAAAGTAAGGTTGGCCCCTTAGGGCTTACAAAAATATCTCCCTTTAGAAAGATCTTCGTTCCATCTTTTGAATGAAGATAAATTTGCATTCAATGTGTATCCTTGCTGTCATGTCGGTGTAAAAGATCGTCCTCAGGAGAAGCCTTCTTGATCTTTCGTAGCTATAGCATTTACTTCGTCTCCTCGTGTCCAACTTTTAATCTTCCCTGCCAAGCTGCATTGAATGCTCTCGAGCCTAGAACAAATACATGTTGCTTTTCATCCTATTGATCTTCTTCATCCTAGTGAGACTGCCACGACTTGCTTTTAGCTTTCTCTAATTGGTTGAGCCTACTCCACGTAGATTCTTCGAGCAGTCAAAAGCTCCTTCTTAGAATCACATGTCTGTGAGACACTAATCATGTCTCCCCCCGATGCAATTATATCTTTTTGTAACCATCGGCATAATATGGAACTGTCGATGACAGTTCTTAGCGAGCCCAAAAGTCATTCCGATATCGCCTTTGTTATTGCCTAGAATATCGGCAAGACATATCGATTTCGACAAGATGTTACAACGAGCCCCTTGGAGTCACACATAAATCCCTTTCATTGCTGAGACCTTCACTCCTCGGCAAGACTCATTGGCGAGCAGCCTCATCCTCTCTGAGCTCCTATCATTTTGTTCCATGACACTCCCCATTGTTCGGTGAGACCTCTTGCCGAAGGAAAAATACTTTGGCGAGCTCATTTCATTTCGGGAAGACTCTAAGACGTCAACAAGACATCTTGTTGATATCTCCTTTTTCTCCCCGAGCTCACTTGATTCCATCACCAAGACATTCCTAGGTTGCCAAGACCTCTTAGCAAGCTCAAATTGCCACGCTGATGCCACTTTACTTCGCTGAGATTACTCTTCGGCAAGCTCCTGTATGTTGGCAAGACTTTCTTTCTTAGCGGACCTCCTGGCGAGGTCGTCTCATTGAGTTCTTCAGTCATGGGGGCATCCATGGATTCTTTGAGACCTCCTAGCAACCTTTATCTTTCAATGCAACTTCTCAAAATACAGCGAAAAAGCTTATCTGGTAGAAACTTTGTGCTTATCCGCACATATACACTTTTCTCTCAAAGTTTGGGTGGCATCTTACCCTCTCATCATTAAACCTTCACCTCTGATTACCTTCAACCACCTTTTGATGATGTAATCCAATCCTTTGATCTCCTTTTAATGATGATATCTCTATGGTCAGCTTGTGATTTAGCCTAGTATGGTTAGACTACCACACAAGACTCAACCACCTTTGTTTTCCAAGTCATCTGCCACCTCATTCCCCTCTCTATAAATATGTGATATAATTTTGAATTCTTCAAAATTGCTTAATGTTTACAATATTGGATTTAGGCATTTTCCTAGTTTTAGATTTGGCATCTATCCTTGTTGAATCGCATTGATTGTTATTAGGGAGTCTCCTTCTAGATGAACTTTCTTAATTTTCTCCTTAATTACACATTGAAGCCCTATTAATGCCACTCCAAATTTGGCTTCATTATTGGTTCTTGGCCATAGATATACTAATTCTTCCACCAATATTGATCCTTTATTATCTCTGATCACATAGCCTGCTCCACTCTCCCTTGGATTACCTCTCGCTACTCTGTCAAAGTTGACTTTCACCCAACCTTCCTCAGATGTTTTCCATACCACCCCCAACCTTAGGTTAATGACAGGATCATCGCGTTTGATCTCCGTTAGCAGAGGATTATAAACATTAATTTTAATTCTCTATCAATTAATATTAAATTTATATTTTTTAATTTTTGAATAAAAATGTAGGCGCTATAAAATTATTTATAAGATAATAACAATATTATAGAGATAGATACATATTATCAATAACATAAACGTGGAAAACAAAACTAGGCCATGACTATAAAACAACCCATATATGAAAAAGCCAAAACACACCAAGACAGAAGACCACCAAAGAAAACAAGGCTAATTGCTATCCCGCTCCTTGAGCAGGGCACTTCTACACCTTAGCAAGAGTTGAAGGGCTTCGTAATGTTGATTCTTAGCAACATGGAATGGAGTAAATAACAGCAACAGACAGAGGCGTGGGGAACTTTCGCTCGATTTAGAATCGAATCCATGCGAGTTGACAAAAAAAATTTAAGCAAAGTTTCAATATTTATGAAGCCTCATGACAATGGCATTGCGAATACATTTAACTTTTGAATATGATCATGAAAGAATGCTCACAAATTTCCAATTCCACTCTATCGTAATCAAATTTAGAAACCCTTTTCAACTTATCCTTGTCATAGGAATCCAACAGAGGCTAGAACCTTGGACATTTCCAGTTGCCCCAATTCTAATTCTATTATTCAGCATTGTCACCTACCAGTAGAACATTTTGACAGAGATGGGAGGAGTTATAGGAATACATGAAACCGACAATTTGAGAATGAGCACTAAAATCTTTCCTAAGGAGATTTGAGTGGATAGTACATAGATCAAGACATCCAGTGAAGAATGTATTTTGGCATGCAAGAACCATCAATGGCGCGCAACCCTAGACTACAACCTGTACAAAACATTTAATGCAAAATAATCAAAGAGGGTTAAAACAAATGCATATAATTTATGAAGGTTGGAAGCCAAGTGAGGGATAGGATGGACTTAATCTCTGTATAGAATCTTTACAATAATACCAAGGAATGGGTGTACCAAACTCCACTTAAAGCCTCAAAATCCAATTGAGCAAAAAATAATAATGATTGCAATTGATGGAAGTGCCAAATTTAAAGAAGACCAAAATTTGAGAGATTTGGAATGAGGGAAAAACATCACTTATTTATTGAGTAAACATGGATGGACACTAGAGAGATAAAAATAATTCAATTTGATATGTTATGTAGATTGTTAATATACTATTGCTTCATCTCCAACAACTGCACTATTTGCCAGATTTATCTACCACCACTACACTAGTTCCTTATAGTAGTGTATAATTTCATAATGTATGATTTTTTTTAACTAATTGGTTTGAACAAAAAGGTATCAAGTTTCTAGTTGGTTGAGTTTTTATGAAACAACGATATTTATGATGATCATAGAATCACTTAAATTGTTTCTTTTGATGTCTAGTTCTATAAATTCAAGAGTAAAGAATTAGCTTCAATGATGTTGTTTGTGTCATTTGATAATTTTGTACGTGTTGTTAAAATAACTTGTTCTAAACGATCCCCAATAATTGCTCTAGCACCTGATTTTCTTGAATTCTCCCTTGAGGCTCCATCAAAGTTAAGTTTAAACACATTTTAGGGGGGACAGGAGTCCAACTGATTAAGTTTCTATCTAATTTGGATTTCTTCACTAGAAAATGAGCCAATGTAAGGGATGGTTTTCAAATATCACCAATTTTTTAATCCAACACTATCCCAAGAAGATAATATTTTCTTTAAAGGAAGATATTTAAAGAGAAAGGACATGTGGATTCTAAAATTAGAAAGCTTGTTTTCTTTAAACAAGAAGGATGACTCTGAAAAAACTAAACAGGAGATTCTAAAGCCATCTCCAACAATGATTTGCAAAATTACATGTTAATTACAGGTGGTAAAATTGTCATATACAAGGCCACACAAGACACAAGGAAAAAAGGGAGATATACCCAAGATATCCAATCTCATGCATGTAAGAATCTTGTTATGCAAAGCCAACCAAGAAAAATCTCTTGCTTTTGATAGAAATACAAAACTCCAACAATAATATGAAGGCCACTTGGACTAAGTAGGATGTTCTATTAAAGCCCTATATGCATCTTTGATAGTATAAATTCTTGATTTTGAGCCCAACCATTTCAATTCATCCTCTTTTTCTACAAAGAAAACTTGTCTCTTATTTTGTTCTTCTACATATTTTACTTTCGTTTCTTGGGAGAAAGGAAAGGACTCAACTCATTTCCATGAGAGCTTTGGGAAAAGAGGATTTGTCAATTAGAAAATAGTCTTTCACTTTGACCAAAAATAGGTTGGTTTTTTGCTATAGGACCAATAAGTTTAAGAGGTTTGTCACCATTCTAGAAATCATCTAAAAGTAAACCTCTTTCGCCATTGTAAATTGTCTAAGAGAGGCAAGAAAGTATTAACTCATGAGAATAAATCATTTATATCTCAATTTTTAATCATATCTATAATATAATTTAATGTAAAGTCTTGTATATTATACTTTTATTCTAACATAATTTATAACTACTACTATTGAAAAATCCGCCCTCTTATATTCATCTCTCTTTTTGTATTAATATTTAGATTTCTATAAATATAATAATACTGTATATGTATGTACATATGTATAAAGTGATGAAAGTTATTTTTATCTACTTAAAAGTGATTTTTAGTTACCTAAATTTATTTTTACTTTAAAAGCTATTTAGTTTATTTAAAGAGGTGTTTTATTTTAATTTTCATTGTTTTATAAATTTGATTTTTATATAGAAGAGTATTTTATTTACCTAGGAACTTATTTTATTGTCAAATAAAAATTATTTTTATTTATTGAAGAGTTATTTTATAATTTTATCTTTTTATAAAATATTTGAATTATGTTTTAGTTTTATTTACATAATTATTACCATTGTAGAATGCTCTTCAATGTAATTAAAATACTGAGACAATATTTTAATTTATTATATGATTTTAAATTCTTTGTAAATTAATATCTCAAAATTAAAATAAAATCTATAGTATATTCTAACATAACTAGCCTTTTACTAGCTTATTAAAAAAGACTACACTTCACAAATGATATTTTTTCAACTTTTTAGCTCTAATACCAAATATAAAATGCTAATTTTTTATGTTAAAATTGAAGAATATATCTATCATAATATACTATTTTAGGTGATATTCTTAACAAAAAAATAATATTTGAATAAAGATATAAATAAATATTTAGAATATATGAAATTAAGTATTAAAAATAAAATCCCATAAGCTTATTTTTATTAATTTCAACTTTCAAAATTTATATTTCAAATCAAATGTCAAGTAATAATTATTTAAGATAAAATCTACCAGGGAAATGATAATGTAGAAATCCAAATTTGGACACTTAATTTATCCAAATTTATCACTTTTCATCTAAACACCCTCTTATCCGAGTTAATTAAGTAATATTACTATTATTTAATTAATATCCTTAATTCTGCCAAATCCCTAAGGTATTTAATTAATAATTAAATGCCTTACCCTCCTTAATCCTCTTTTCATCAAATAAATTAAATAAATATTACATTTATTTAATTCCTCATGTCATTTTCATCTAATCCTAATCCATTTCCTAATCTTTTCATTAAGGATGTGCACATGCCTAATCCTTGATTAGGATGTCACATCCTCAACTTTTTTT
>VDFB02224916.1:0-12165 GCA_007258455.2 Sequoia sempervirens
CAATCCCATAGTCAAGCGCTAACTAGCAAATTTTTAAAGAGAAGCGAGGTCCATTGCATATCACCTACTAGAACTGTCCTGAGACAACCAAAGCGATTTAAAATGAAACTTTCTAAGAAATCGATAACTACTTCAGTTGTACAATGCTTACAAACTATTGCCTCCGTCCATCTAGTACAATAATCAGTAGCGGTTAGAATGTACCTGTGTCCCGCAGATGATGGAGGGCTTACCGGACCGATGAAGTCGAGACCCCACTGTGCAAAAGGCCTTACCTCCAACACGGGCTGCAGTGGGATAGCAACATTCCTCTCCCTGGTGGCAGCGGTCTGGCACGTATGGCATGAACGGACATGGCCATGGGCATCTTTGAAGACAGTTGGCCAGTAGTACCCTGCCCTTAATATCTGATGGGCCGTAGAAGAACCCGAGCCATGGCCTGTACCAAACTTATCGTGAAACTCCCTCAAAACACGTTCTGCTTCCTCCTTGCCGAGGCATCTTAGATAAACGCCCTCATGATTCTTCTTATAGAGAATGGACCCCTGTAACATATAACCGTTGCTTTTCAATCTGAGGGCCCTCTTCTGAACTCCTTGCAAATGCGACGGACACTTATGATTGAGCAGATAATAAATGACATCTTGATACCACTCCCCCAGGGAGACATCTTCAAGCTGATATTGTTGTACCATGAGTTCAGGTCCGGCCTCTGTTGCTGTTTCGGCCATTGTACGGGTGAGTGCCTGTCCTCTTACCAATTTCATTGGTTGGATCTCCATATCATATTCTTGGAGCAGGGTGACCCACTTAGCCCTCCGTTCGCCCAACTCGTTTTGCATGAGAAGTGTTTTGACTGCTGGGTTAGGGACAATTGCAAACACCTTGTTGCGTAGAATGTAGTGTCTAAACTTCTTTACTCCCCTGATGAGAGTGTACGCCTGCTTCTCTATGTTGTGGTAACGCAATTCAGCATCTTTGAGGGGTACGCTCATGAAGGTGATCGGATGCTCATTTCCTTCGTCATCCTTTTGGGTCAACATACTGGCACAAGAATGCTTCGAAGCAAATGAATAGATATAGAACGGCTTCAGATAATCTAGACTGACCAACACAGGCGCCTCAGCAATGGCTCATTTGATATCCTCAAAGGATTGTTTGGCCTCTGGTGTCCATTCAACTTTAGCGTCCTGCTTGAGCATGGCATTGAGAGGTTTGACTATTTCCGCGAAGCCGGTGATGAATTTCTGGACGAAATTAATCTTTCCGAAGAAAGACTTTAATTCCTTCTTGCTGCCCGGGGGCTGAATCTTGAGTAACGACTCGATGCGTTCAGGATCAATAGAGATTCCTTGCTCTGAGATGATGTGGCCGAGTAATCTGCCTTCGGTCACTCCAAAAATGCACTTCTTGGGGTTGAGGGAAACCCCGAATTCCCGGCATCTCTGAAATACTTTGCATAAGTCGGAGACGTGATCACCTCGCTTCTTGGAGAATATGGTCAAATCATCCATATAGATGATTATACATTTGCCAATCAGGTCCTTGAAAGCGATATCCATGGCGCGTTGGAAAGTAGCGCCGGCGTTGATGAGCCCAAACGGCATTCTCCTGTACGCAAATGTCCCCCACTTAGTAGTGAATGCGGTCTTGTGGCGATCCTCGTATTGTACCATTACTTGATTATATCCGGAGTATCCGTCAAGGAACGACATCATCTGGGAGCCGTTGACAATTTGCAGCACTTCATCTAGTGAAGGCACTGGATAGTTGTCCTTTTCTGAGGCGCGGTTGAGATTGCGGAAATCCACGCATAATCTGATCTCTCCATTCTTTTTCCTGACGGGGACCAAGTTGGCCACCCACGTGGAATGCCTAACGGGAAAGATGATCCTTGCTGAAAGTAATTTCTGCACCTCCTTGTAGACAATAGGTTCTAGCAAGGCATTAATAGGGCGCTGCCGCTGACGGAATGGCCTCACCTCAGTCTTCAGAGGGATAGTGTGTGTGATGACAGAGGTGTCATATGTTTTCAAGTCTTCGTAACTCCATGCCACCACGTCAGAATATCTGCGCAAAGCATCCGTGATTCCCCTCTTCTCTTCGGGCGTACATACCTTCCCGATAAAAACATTCTTGGTATCTTCGGCCATTCCCAAGTTGTGAGCGTTGCACTGGCTGCTTATAGCCTCCTTTTTTGTTTGCCGGTCCTGATCCTTGATCTGATCCAAATCGAATACACGCTCCAGCTGAACCATCCCTCTTGGGATCGTGTTGGTTTTCAGATTGATAACCCCTTCTATGTCTAATTCAGCCTCCTGTGGATTAGCTTCATCGATTATTTGGGCAGCAAAGACGTCAGAGCTTGTGATGAATTGGAGGATATGCTTATCATCATTAAAGACCTGCAGATGGGTGACATTGTCCGGGACTGATGGCGTAGATGTCAGCTCAACAGTGAACTTCTTAAGCCCTGACAAAGAGAGGGGCTGTAACGTGCTGGCCGCTTGAGCCAAGGCATCAGCTGTGTGATTCTGAGTACGAGGGATCAGTTGTATGTTGACCGCATCTAGGCCCTCTAGGAGATCCCACACCCTGTGTCTATAATTGGCGAGTCTTTGGTCATGGCAGGAGTACTGCTTCCTGACCTGCTTAACCACAAGTGCGGAATCCCTGAAGACTTGCAGTACTTTCACATTTTTCTTTAAGGCCATAAGAAGGCCAAGGACTAAGGCCTCATACTCTACCACGTTGTTGGTGCAATAAAACTACAATCGATGGGCAGCGAGAAACGTCTTACCCGTTGGGCTAATGAGTTTGATCCCCGCTCCAGCTCCTTGTCTTGATTTTGACCCATCAAACCGGAGCGTCCAGCACTCAAAGGATCCTGCATCTTTGGGTTTGATTGAGCCTTCGTTCTCTTTCGGCTAGACAGCAGGCCTTGTGAGCTTAGGGAGGCTTTCCGGGCCGAGGCAATGATCAACAGGGGGTCCTGATGGTTCCTCCCTTGGTGTTCCTGTCGGAGGAGCAGCGGCTTTCTTAACATGCTCCACTACTGTCCGACACAAGCAACAGTCAAATTCGGAGTGAGCAGCATTGTGTACTCTGCACCAGTTCGGCAATAATAAGTCTTGGAAATTCATTCTAGCTCCTAGGCTAAGCTGATCTTTCGCGCATTTTTCTATAAACTCCTGGAAGCCATCGAGCAATACCCAGTTGTCATCTTTATCCGGCTCATCATCAGCTTCTGCCAATATTTCTTCATCTGGGGGCATTTGCTCGGAATCCGCTGAAGGACTACATAGTACCAGCAATACCTCATCTGCCCGTTCTTCCTGAAGGTCAAGCTCATTTTGGTAAGCAAAAGGGCAGTAATTCCCCAAGTCAGTCTCTGCGAACAACACCTCGCTGAGATTATTGTATTCCGTGATCATATATTTCATCCGGGGTTCACGATCAATGCGAATCTGATTTGGCAGCCCCTTCCACGGCAGCCACATGTGAGACAAGTCAGTGGCGGTGTATCCGTTTAAGGCCTTGGTGAACTCTCTCCCCAGAATGATTCCATAGGCATCAGGTATGTCCGCCACTTGGATGTCCACAACCTGCTGTATCCGGGGATCCGCTGCGATTTGCATGGGGATGCGGTTTATTTCACCCACGATATTGATCTCTGTTTTGTCCAGTTGGGTAACCTTTCTCTTTGAAGGCGTGGGGGTGATGCCAAGAGCCTTGCATACGGCCAAGGGCATGACGTTGGCAGACGCGCCTGAATCGAGCAAGCAGTTGTGCAAATTCTTCCCAAAGACCCTAATGGTAGTTAGGAACGGGGGAGTTTCTGGTCTCCCTTGGAGGATGTCCACGGGCGTATCCATTTGAGCTATTTGGCCTTTGTTCCTGTCACTGCCTGTATCCTTGGTTTGTTTAAATTGCTGGTCCTTGGGAGGCTGTCTGCCAGCCCTCTCTGGCTCCTTTTCAATGTATGTACTAGCCGAATGATTTATGGGCATATGGTTCCTTCTTCCGGTGTTGTCCTGTATCCCTTGTTCTTTCCTGGGCTCCTCAAAGGTTACCCTCTTGGCCGGGGTCTCTTGTGTCGTGCTAGATGAGGGAGTCCCATTCAGAACCATGAAAAAGGCGTGCCTCATGGCAGGAACCTTGAGCAATTCGAAGGCCGACAAACTAATTTTGACCTTCTTGAACTCCTCCGCCACATACTCACCCATTTGCTCGATTTCAGAGCTAAAGGCCTGGCCTATGGGAGAACTAGGAGTTTGAATCTTGGTTTGCCCAGGCGGATTTTGGGGTTGGCTCTGAGGCTGACCTTGCGGTTGGTTTTGGGAGTGGTTCTTGTTGAGATATTGGGTGGGTATATGAGGGAGCCCCGGGTTATTGCTGGCATTTGGATCAGGCGGGGTGGCGAAGTTGTTTGGTGGGGTAGAAGTTGTGAAGGGTCCACCGGCTTGTCTATTCCTAAGGAAATAGGGACTTGACCGCTGATGGAACATGTGGACCTCATCCACAAATGACTCTTCTTCATCCACCGGACCGTTATCTACCGAATCAAAAAGCTGAGCTAAGGTTGATTCATTACTTACCTCTGGCGCTTTCTCATCCTCGATGGGGGTGGGCTCGGCTTCGGGTTCGTTACGGTCCCCTCGCGGAAACGGCGCCTGATTGACCACTAGACATGAGGAGTCGTAGGGCTCCGATGGGACGATGTCCCTGCAGCTGGCATTATCAACGGCATTTTGTACCTCTACCTGGAAGATTTCGGCCGCTGTCTAGAACTCAGGGCAGTCTAGCTCAGAATGCCTGCTGGTTTTGTGAAGTCGGCACCATCCGGACAAAGCTCCCTCGGCCAGATACACACCGCTGGATGTTCGGTCATTGCCTGCTGGTTGATCGAATGGTGTGGGGACACCGCCGTTGTTGGGCCTGGTGTTCCATGTGCGATTTTGCCTCTGAGAAGGTCTTCTTTCTGCATTTTGATTGGAGTTCTGCCCCCTCTCATAATTCTACCCCGATGAGGTGCCCGCTTCCCGATTATCTATGTTGTCTCTATTGTCTCGAGACTCCCGGCTGTCCCGGTTGAGATTGGCCTAAAAGTTGCGTTGGGAGGCCTGCAACTGATTATTCTGGTTCTTCAGATGCGTCATCTCTGTGGACATCTTCTTAATCATTTCGGTCAGCTCTTCTAGCTTGTCTTTCTCGGCCACACCTCCAGGCGACGGGGCCGGGTTGTGGAGAAAAGCGGGCGGGGCTGCCGGCTGATTTTGATATGCTGGAGGAAAGTCTGGTCCCGACAAGTATAACGGCGCCTGGGGCTGTTGAGAATATGCTTGCTGTTGCGGAGCCATCTGAGAATAGTTGTATTGATGCTGGGGCTGCGAATAAGACGTTGCTGGAGGCGCGTAATTCAACGGCTGCCCCGGATGTGGCACCATGGGCAATTGAGGCACCTGGTTCATGAGAGTTTGAGTGAGTAAGCGCGGTGGGCAATTTACGTGGATGGTGACCAGGCCCCAAAAGAGAATTAGGAGCGAATATATTTTATCCCAAATCCATACTTACAATGGCAATGCATTAAAGAAGCTGATCGGTAAAAGATGTGACGTGACATCAACTTTATAACACATTTGTGAGGTTATCGAGAGCGTGTAGTAGACGTGAGAGGCGACCGCATCATTATGGAAGTCACGGATCACGAAGTCTCGCATGTGAGCGGTGAAAGCGATCATTGGAAAGGAGCCAATGGGATTCCGTTATTCTCCCGCCGATGGACATGAAGCTGGCGAGTAAAGGTGGTAGGGATTGACATGAATCTTGTACTTCTGCGGGAAAACATTCTTCGCCGAGGGTCCGCGGTGTCCGATCCCACACTGCTTGGCGAGATTGATGTACCGATGCGAAGGCCTCTTCTCCCAACGAATGTGGAAAGAGGCGACACGCCACGTCCTCGTGACCCACCTGCATTTCGGTAATCGCTGTTTCGAATATCTTGATATGCTCTTCGGCTGTTCTTTGCATGTCACGTGGATGGAATTTTGAACAAAAACCCTCCGGATTCTTGGGCATATCATTGTAAACAACAAAGTGTATCGGCGAAGGGTTATGCGCAAGCCAAGCCATGAGGGGAGGCGGAGATGGCGCTTGCTGTTGGAGAACAGGGATTTGGGGCTGTATTGACAATACAACCACAATTTGAGGCTGCCACTGAGCTATGGCTGCCTGGACTATGCTTTGGGCTGAAAGGGCCAGGAAAGGAGAGAACCCCTGGCTGCTGGAAGGAAGGTGTGCCAATGCTATTTGAGATGGTTGGGTGGAAGATGAAGGCCAGCCAAGTGAAGGTGGAGGTGAAATGGAGGCGGATGGAAAAAAGGAACAGACGAAGCTACTTCCTTGTGTTCGTTTCGCCCTCGTGGGAGGTTGCAATTCTTCAAATTCTCCCTTGTTTGGTGATGATCGCAGAATCCTTTGAAACCTCTCCGGGGAGAATGATCTGATCCGATCCAGCTTAGCTTTATCCTGTAGCCTAGTATTCCGATCGCTGCCCTCCTTCTAGCGCCAGTTCTATTGATGGTGTTTTTATGCACTTCTCAACACAGACAGTGCGTAGGTGCACTACCTCTCTTGAAAGACAATCTCCCACAATCAAGTTGTAGAACACTATCCCAAGGTCTCTCGGATGTCAGGTCATGACAGTACTTAGATACCTCAGTAGTTTGATGTGATTTGCTGGAATCACAAGGCGGTCTTACAGAAATATGAAGTATGGGCATAAAACATGAAGTTGGATCTTCGGAAAGGAGTTTTAATATGTAAGCAGTTATGTCTCGGCTGTAGGTTCAAACAGCAGTCTCAAACTCCGTCTAGTTGTTAGATTTTGCTTTATAATGTGCAATGAACCTTGGTATTGTTCAGTTTCTAAAGAAAGTAAAAAAGAGCGAAGGGGAAGAAAAGTTCCTAAGCCTAAAGCTTGCTGCGAACAGTGATAATGGAGTCCCTGCAATGGACAATTCCTTCAAAACAATATCCCACTTAACCAGGGATTTCACAGTATCATGGAAATTGTGCAATCTTCTAAGGGTTGCAGATTTTTATCCTTCATCCACCACATACATGCATGAACTAAAGATAAGTATTTGGGGCAGCTTAAATCAGGTCCAGGCTAACTTTGCAAAGCTATTTACCTTCAGCAAACAGCAAAAAGTATGGACTAAGGGATCATCAACAAAGCAGAAATTTTCATGGACAGCCAACAGCATTCCTAAGATTATCCAAATAACATGAACAGCTAACTAAACAACAAAGAGATCTAAGCTAACATCTAATATTGGAGAAGTGAATCAATAGACATGAGAGAAAACAAAGAAATGCACCAAGTCAATGCTATTTCTCATAAATTTCAGCAGCATGCCTTTACAACAACTCAACTCTCTCTTTGCAAATGAGAGGAGTGTTCTATTTATAGTTTTTCAAAAGTCAAATGAATGGCCAAGATTCATTACAATTGTGTGGCCACGATTCATTACAAAATAGGGTTTCACCTACCCCCAAATAGATTTACAATTAAAAAATATCTTTTGTCTTTTCCCTATTTCGTCATCTAGTGGATGACACTATTTGAATTTCGTCCTGTAGCTGATTGTTGTTTCTTTGGCTGTAGCTACCTTTCTGGGAGGTCTTCTTCCTTGGCTGGACTGTTTGGTTGCTCCTCAGAGGCTGCGTGTTCAATATGCTTGAGGATTATGGCCTGGAGCTTGTCTACCTCGAGGACCTCGCATCTCAATGCCTGGTAGCTCCATTCCTTGGCATTCTCTTCCAGCCGCTTCCAATCCTCATCATACTTTGAGCCCTGATCTCTGAAGAGCTCTGATCTATCGAAGGCACGGGCAGCAAAAATCAAGAAGTCCGTTGTGATATCTCCGGCTGTCCCGTCCTTCATCCTTTCCTCAAAATATGACCTAACCTTCTCTGCATCCAACTGCACCGTGGGCATATCACGGCCTGTTACCATCTTGAGGTACTCGGTGCATTCCGCTCGGATTTCCTTGATCCATGCAATATCTGGATCCACCCTGCCTTGGATCTGCTCCATCCTCTCTTTACGGTTGATGAGGTCCCTGCGCCATATGTCAACTAACCAGTGATCCTCCTTCTTCAATTCTAGCCTTTCTTCCCACATGCTTTCTGGCATTTGAAGGATGGCCTCAACCTTTAGGAAGGTAGAGTCGTAGATCGCAGGGAAGCTGGTGCAGAGCTTCTTCGTGCTTTCCAAGGACCGAACCAAGTTCAGGAACTTGTTGATTATCTGACAGCCAAGCCGATCCCTATGTTTCCGACCTTGGCAACCTGCTGGAACCAGTCCTCCATGGTCTTCTCTAAGTTTTTCCTTCTTTCCAACTTATCTATCTGCTTCTTGGAGAGTAGCTGTGGCGTGGCCATCGAGGTGGTGGGGAGGTCGTCTATTGAAGCACCTACCGCTTGATAGCATTAAGTAACTCAAGGGCCTTTAAGCTTCCTCGCCCTGGTAACCTTGTTCATTAATCGTGCACTACCGTACACCGACTCCTCCGATGTCCGGACCTTGTTCCTGGTTGCTATCCCTAAGTTGGCTCCGGGTATATTAGAAGCATCCGCTGGCTGGCCAGTTGGCGCCGCTTATTTGTAAAGCACCGGAGCCGTGGAGCTGTGCCCATGGTTATCGTGGAACTGACCTTAGCTTCTCCTTCTTTGTTGTGGCTAGAGATCAAGCCAAGATAGCCTCCAATCTCGACCTCGGGTCGCTCAAGACAGGAGTAGTCTTTTCAAGTTGCTTTTCCAGCCAGTCGGGCATGGCGGATTGGTCCTTGGGTGTACCATGGCTGCCTTCATCAATTTCGGGCCTGAGGGCAAGATCTCGCTTTCCTTTTTCCTTTCGTTTTTCTATAAACATCCTCGGCTGAGCTCAGATAGCACGGTGTTTACCGGTGCTTCGGCGGTCGCGACCGAATGTAGATCCCGTTTTGTTGCCCCTCTTTCTTTCTCTTCACCGGGGTTCGGTTCTAGACTTCACTATCTTTAAATTTCATTATCCTTGTTTCCTTTGTTCTCGTTAATTCATCGGCAATGGGATTCTGTTTCTCCATTTGAGCTTTCAACTCTTCTTCCTCGTCCTCAAAGAAGACCCAAATAACCTCCTTGGCATCCGAGCCATCCTCTCCGTCCCCGCCCTCAGAAGAGCCTATCTCTTCTTCCTCGTAGGCAACCTTGTCGATGGTTCTACGCCCAAATTCAGGTTGCTCATAATAATCATCGGCCTCCTCTTCGACAGGCTTGGAAGCCTCCCGTTCCAGTTCATCCATCTCCTTGAAAATCTGTATTGTGGCCTCCATGGCCGGCGGACCTGTTGGTGGTTGCGAAGGCTAAGATGTTGCAAGGGCCTGGGCCAGGGCTGCTTGGAGAGTGGGGTCCATTAGGAGTTGCGAGAGCTCAGGAGGAAGACTCTACAGGTGCCGTGTGATGGCCTCGGGCACGCTAGAAAGGGGAAGAGGCGATGGTATCATTGCCAGAGGCAGGGAGGTGATGGGGGACATGGGGGCAGCAAAGGAAGGGGACGTAGTCATGCTCGAGGAAGAGTCGATATTGATTATGGAGCCGGCCGGGGGCGAAGAAGCAAGGTGGACAGAAATGTCCACCGCCGGTGGAGACGAGGCGATTGCGGCCTGAGAGGCGGGCAGCGCACCAGTTGAGGGAGGAAGGAGCAAGGGGGGCTGCGTCTCTGTTATAGTCATTGTCTGCTTGAGTCTTTTGGGGGATGAACCTCCCGTGCCCCTTGCTATTTGCTCTTTGGGGTCCCCAGACTGTGCTGTTTCTGCTTCTTTCCTCTTCTGGGACCTGGTGATAGGGGGAGACTTGGAAGTCTCACCAGCTGATGGGGAGGCGGCAACGTCCTTCATGGCGCTTGGCTCACTTTTGAGAGCTTCATATGTTAGGGTCACCCCTTGTCGTTTCAATTGTGCCACCTGCCCATCAACCCACTCCTTTGTGCGAGCTATGATTGGCTGCGTGATGGTATCTAGGTCCTCGACCTCTTGCTCGTCCCAGTCGATGGAGGGGATTGCCAGGTTGGCAACCGCAGGGTACCTCGGGTGCACAAGGGTGGATTCATCCTCCTCAAGCTTATCAGGTACTGGAAATAGCTGCACCCTCTTCAAAAATTGTATTGTCATCCGCATGTAGTGTCTCTTGCGAACCTCCTTATCATCCCCACAATCCGCCCAGAAATCTTCAACATGGTACTGGTGGGCGTATGCCGGCCCTAGCGCCTTCCTGACGTGGCCGTGGGGGTCCATTCGTGGGCGAGCCGTGTACCATTCAAAGTTATACTCTTTGAGTTCCTTTTCTGAGTTGCCGGCGCATTGAGATGTTTGTAATCGATAGAGGCCTCGGCCGAGGGTCATGGGATAAGGGATCCCTGCTACGTGTTTCTGGCTGAAGACTGCTTGAATATGTTGGAGCTGCCGAGAAAGCTCCAGGAGGATGATCCGGTCGTTCGGGTATCTTGGCAGCCTGTTCGGCCGTTCCGTGAATCCCTGGGCACGGATGTAGGTGAACTTAGGGAACTGAATGTATAAGAAGGCGTACTCCTTCAGGAGTGCCCTGGCACTGTGAGACACCCTTCTCTCGAAGTCCCCGGCCACCAATCTGATAATGTGGCCTATGAAGGCATCATTGACCCGGCAGTACTCCTTCTTGAAGTAGCGGTATTGTAGCTGAGGATACCGGTCAAAAGGCTTGAGCCCTCGTTTGTGATCCCCATCTAGCGCCGTGAAGAGTCCACTATACTGTCTCTGACCTGCCAAGGAGTACACCAGGTACGAGGTCATGTAGAACTTGTTACTTTTCTTGACATTCACGAACTGCTCGTGGAAGCAGTTGCTGATAATACTCCCCTAGTCGAATGAGCTCTTGGTCTTCATGT
Organism: Sequoia sempervirens; assembly: GCA_007258455.2. Taxonomy (NCBI): domain Eukaryota; kingdom Viridiplantae; phylum Streptophyta; class Pinopsida; order Cupressales; family Cupressaceae; genus Sequoia; species Sequoia sempervirens. The sequence goes on from VDFB02224916.1 coordinate 10,967, forward strand.
CCTCGTTTCCCCATATGATTTGCTCAATATAGTAAGCCATCCACTCCTGGAAGTAGGCGGCTGCTGGGAGGCCCATGACCCTGCTTAGCATGGTTACCAAGTCATGATAGTCCTCTTGAAAATCGCTGCGGAAAAGCTCTTGGGGAACCTTTGCTGCGCTGCCCCATTTTTCCTTCAACCAATAAACGTTGATTGACTTCTTGATGCCCAATGGATTGGCATCCCACGCTGCCTGACATTGCTCTAAAGTGGGGACGTGCATATGTGGGAATGTAGGAATGTGGAATGTTTTTGTAATTCCTTCCGGAGACATGTCGGCAAGGATATTCCCTTCTTTGTCCACGATCGTTTGCGTGTCCGTCTGGTAGGCTTCTCGGCAAGCCATTACTAGCTCAGGTGCTATCAGAAAGGGAGGGAAGCCGACAGCTTTGGCAATTCCACTTTGGCGTATCAATCGGGCATTCTTTGTTCTAGGGTCGACCTTGACCCTCTGGGTGAACTCATCTATGTCCACCTGGCCTATATTGGTGTCCGAGATCTCCTTCCAGTCAGTCGAGACCTTTGACTGGATCGGCTCACCTTGAAATTGAAACTTCATTTGGTCTTTGTCGTCTTTCCCACGAGCAGCCCTTCCGGATTTCTTACCCTTGTCCTTTTCGGTAGAGGCCCTGAAGTTCCTGCAGCCGATTCTATATATCCTGCAAGCAAACAGCGAAGTCAGCACAAGGAAAAACATCAATAACATTAACGTTAGTCCGTATTGTGAGCATATTACATAACTAACCATTAAAATGCATCATAAACTTAATTCTCAGATGATACCGATTTCATTTTAGGGCAATTGAGAGATCCGAGCCCGGAGGGCCAGACTTCCCTGGTAGGAATGCTGCCAAGAAGGGAAAACACGAGCGAAAGCTCCTGGAGACCCCTACTAGCCAAATTTCGATGTTCTAAGAGACCCAAGATGAAGAATGGCATGATTTAGGACGTGGGTCGAAGTCAGATTTTCAATTTGGATTGATTTGGGCCGATTTGGGGAACTCCGGGGGTTTCAGGCCGGAAGGCAGTCAGGCGAAGGAAGTCGGCGGCGGCGGACACCAGACGGAAGTCCGGAGGCGGAAGCCCAGATGCCAGAACCCGGGAAGGAAAAGGTCGGCCGTCATCAGGTTTGGTTTCACAGTTTATACTGGACGGTATTC